>JALLBK010000070.1:0-67602 GCA_036940085.1 Discostella pseudostelligera
TCCACCTGGAACCAAAGTTACACCTGGAACCAGTGTGAACCACTGGCCTATGTCAAGATTAGCAAATCCGCGGTCGTACCCGAATGAGCATAAACTACCATGTGAGCTGGCTGTCGTCTGCATTGATGGGGATAAAGTCACCCGTGACCCATCCGATCATATTTGCACCACAGTGGGGAGACAAGCGGCTAAGATGTTTTTAACTGGCGACAAAGGTTGGAGTGTGGAGCAATTTGAGGAAGTGGCTTGGGACCATCTCCATGCATCTCTTCATAGTAAAAGCAATGCTTTTCGGATTTGGCTCTCAAAACAACACTCCTCCAACTTCTGCGCTACTGGAGTACAAATGGTGAGATGCGGTATGTCAGAGGACAACAGATGTCCTAGTTGTTGGAGACGGGGTGAGCGAGCTGAACATTTGTGCAAGTGTCCAAGCGCTGCCAGATCACGCCTCCTCAAGGACTCAGTTGCTGACCTTCAGGCATGGATGTCAAAAGATGAACACACAGATTCGGAACTTGCTTACTGGGTTGCAAAGTACATTCGTGGCCATGGTGCGGTCCCTTTTGCAGACCTGGGCTCGATGTCTCCTCATATGCGTGCTCTTGTGGAAAGTCAGGACTTAATTGGATGGCGTAACTTCATGGAAGGACGGGTTTCTTCTCACTTCTACACTGTTCAACTTGACCACTTAGCCCCTTGCATCGTGCGCATGAATGCATCTGATTGGATGAAAGGCTTCATAACTCGTGTGCTGTAGATGACTCATGCTCAATGGTTACTTCGCAATTTCATGCTTCATGATTTCAAGTCCGGCTTCCTCCATCTGAAACGCCGAATCGACATCTTGTATTGAATAGAGGAACTCAGTCACACACAGGAGCACGAGATTCCTGAAGAAAGCCATTTCCTTCTTGAGTTTGATACCAACCAACTGGTCAATGGTGATCTTGATGGACAAGAATACTGGGTATGTGCTATGGAGGCAGCAAAGGCTGCTATTGGTTCTCACCCGCAGCCGGTCGGATCAACGCCAACTGCCAAACGTCCAAGTCTCTGGAAAGGAGGAGTCTTCTCGTTGCGGGAAGAGATCAGGAGAGAGTGGGGATCTGATGGAGGTCCTCTGCCAGACTGGTGGTGCACAGACAACTCTCCAGATACCTCATCAGATACTCGGCATCCATCGGTAGCCCATTTAGCAGCTCGGGCACCCTCTAACAAATGCAGAAAACCGGACTAGTCATAATTTCTGAGGAACTGCATAGAGGGTGCAGACTTACCCTGTTTCCGATGACTCACACTCGTCGACGATCTGTCGTCCAGGCAACGTTGCTGTGGTGTAGAACACGGCAATCGAAAAGGTCCGAGACTTTACAGCTGATTATGTAATGCTGGTAAATTCAGTATGATTATTATTATTATTACAGAGGTTCCGTGCAAGTAGAAAGAGCTGCAGTTACAAATGGGCAGATATGTTGTGACGTACAGGTAAGTGCCAATTTTTGAACCCGTGGTGCAAACTATTGGACCTGTGATGCAAATTTTCGGACCTGTGCCGCTACTTTTTTGATCCGCGTTGCCAAGTTTTTGAGGCTTGGTGCCGAATTTCCGGACCGGTAGTGCAACTGCACCACCTCTTCACCAACTCTACATGACCTACAAAATCATTATCTGCTCATGAATCACTTTGCACTCTGTTGATCCTCTGCACCTATGAAGCATATCTTCCCCTCCTCTTTACATCCGCATCTCTGCACCTCCGCCTCTGAACCTCAACCTTCACCTTCACCTGCACCCTCACCTTCACCACCTCTGCACCACCTCTGCACATCTTCTGCACCACCTCTGCACCTGCACCTCAACCTTTTCCTTAGCACCACTGCACCACCACCACTGCGCCTCTAATTCACTTGCACCTTTATCTTTCTCACCTGAACCTGCCCCACTTCCATTGCACCACCTTTGCACCACCTCTGCACTACTACCTCCCCTGCACCACATCTGCACCCACTCCTCTACTTTTGTGCCACTGCCTCTGCACCACCTCTGCACCACCAGCTCCTCTGCACCACCTCTGCACCTCCACTTAACACCACATCTGCACAGCCTCTGCACCACCCCTGCAGCCGCCTCTCACCACTATCACTGCATCACCTCTGCACCACCTCCTCTGAACCACTTCTGCACTGCCTCTTTACCATGTTTGCAACCCCTCTGCACTACCTCCTCGGGACCACATCTGCACCACCTCTGCAGCCTCTGCACCATCTTTGCACCACCTCTGCACTACTACCTTCCCTGCACCACATTTGCACCACCTCCTCTGTACCCTGTACCACTGCCTCTGCACAACCTCTGCACAACCTCTGCACCACCACCTCGTCTTCACCACCTCTAGACCAGCACCTCTGCACCACCTCTGCACCTGCTCATCTGCACCTGCACCTGTGCATCTCTGCATCTCTGCATCTTTGCACCTCTGCACTTGCACATCTGTGCACCACCATTGCACCACCTCCTCTGCACCGCCTCTGCACCGCCTCTGCACTGCCTCTGCACCACCTCTGCACCACCTCTGCACTACTACCTCCCCTGCACCACATCTGCACCACCTCCTCTGTACCCTGTACCACTGCCTCTGCCTCTGCACCTGCACCCACACCTCTGCACCACTGCACCACTGCACCACTGCACCTCTGCACCACTGCACCTCTGCACCTCTGCACCTCTGCCTCTGCACCTGCACCTTTACCTGCACCACCGTGTCTGCACCTGCACCCTCACCTTCACCACCTCTCTCCACCTCTGCGCACCACCTCTGCGCACTGCCTCTGTACACCACTTCTGCACCACCTCTGCACAACCTCTGCACAACCTCTGCACCTGCAACCTGCACCTGCAACTCTGCACCACCTCTGCACCACCTCTGCAGAACCTCTGCACCTGCAACTCTGCTGCACCTGCAACCTGCACCTGCAACTCTGCATCACCTCTGCACCTGCAACTCGGCACCACCTCTGCACCACCTCTGCACAACCTCTGCACCTGCAACTCTGCTGAACCTGCAACCTGCACCTGCAACTCTGCATCACCTCTGCACCTGCAACTCTGCATCACCTCTGCACCTGCAACTCTGCACCACCTCTGCACCACCACCTCTGCACCCCCCAACCTCTGCACCCCCCAACCTCTGCACCTCACACTGGGTGCTGTACAGGTGTGTTCAAGAGCATGAGACACTGACACTGCTGGGCCTCCTATAGTGTTGTTGGACATCAGGCATCAGACACCGTGTTGTTGCTGCTGGTGTTCGACATCAGACACATGAAGGTCTACCACTAACCACTGCCGTTCACCATCACACACCAGGTCTTTTATTCTAGCACCAGTGGTGTCCAACATAAGCCACCAGGTCTAGGAACTGGTGTTCAAAATCAGACATGACAATCATGTCTCCTACTCTACACTCTACTGGTTTATTACTTCTCACTCAGACACTGGTTCAACATCAGTACAGGTGGGACCAGATCTACCAGTGTAATTGTACACGGGTATGACAACCAACAACTAGCAGTGTTGGATATCAGATACTGGGTCTACTATACCACTGGTGTTGGACATCAGACAGCAGGTCTATCAGATCAGACATTGGTGGTGTGTCTTCTGGTGTTCTTTGACACCAGACACCACCAGGTTGTCTACATGTGTTGGACATGAGACTCGGGTCCTAGGTCTACTGAGGTCTACTGTCTACTGGTCATGGCGTTGGATGGGTCCACCTGTGTTGGACATCCTCAGACATGAGGTCAAGTGGGTGTCAGACATCAACACCGTGTCTACCAGTGTTGGACAACAGACACCAGGTCTGCATGTCTTCAAGAACATCAGACTGCTGGTGTAGGACATGAGACACTGCTTGGTGCTGGGTCTACCTTGTCTGTTGGATATCAGACACTGGTGGGTCATGGGTCATCTACCGGTGTAGGACATCAGACACTGTACACTGGTGGGTCTACCAGTGTTGGATATCAGACACCGGGTCAACTGGTTGTGTTTAACATCAGATGCCTGTTTGACATCAGATGCTGGGTCTACAAGACACTGTGTCTACCCATCGTGGACATAGTAAGACACTGTGTCCACTGGTGTTAGACATGTCCTCAGACACCAGGTAATTGCTGCTATCACTCCCCCATCATGGAGAAGATATGTTTAGTTCTCAGCACAATTGCTATCAACCAATATCACCACCATCATCACCATCAAGACCATTGTTACCACTATTACCACCATCACCACCTCACCATCACCACCTCCATCACAACCATTATCTAGCACCATCACCACCATTACCATCACCACTACTATCTTCCTGAAGCACTATCATCTACCATATGTCCACCACCATGGTATGGTGGATACGAGGGTAATCCTACATAATTTGTTGCAATGCACTCTCAGTATGGAAGGGAAATCATTAGCTAGAGAAATGTTTTAAAATCAATTTGTTACCAACGTGTTATTTACATGTCATAAAAATTACCACGGCCTTCCTCAACAATAAAATCTCTTGAACCAAACACGCTCATCAACACTAACACAATATTGAACAATCCCAATCCGATCAGCAATGCCATCACTGCTGCCATTGGTGCTGAAAAGTCACCACCTACTGCACTCATGTACAACAGCGGAGGGACAATGAGGCCTGTGACAGAAAGACAAACACCACGTATGACCTCAGATGCCTTGAGCACAGACGGGAAGGAACCTTCTAAAGTTCCAATGACGCAGATGATGAAAGCTAGGAGCATACGGAGTTTCCAGTATTTCACCTTTCGCTTCGCCGTAACCTTATTAGGCTTCTCTGTACCAGTGGTGTCAGGCGAAGTAACATGCAGGAAGTTGATTTTGTTTGGAGGTTTCGTGTGCGCATTTGGGCAAGCTGGTGCGATATATTTTCCAGCGTAAGTTGATGTGATCGAATTTCTCATCTCAGCACCGCCATAGTCGATCCCCAGTGGCCGCTGACTGAAAGATTCACTCGCGGTATCAACAGTTTCGTCATCCGGTAGTATTGACCGCTGGGGACAGTGTGACGACCCTGCTTTCATCGGATCAGCTGAAATTGTGTTCCCTGCTTCTATTTTTTTTTGTCGCTCATCGTTTCGTTCATCTAACCAAATCTCCAACATTTGCGTACTAGGATACAGAATGACTGGAAGTGTCAAGACCAATGCAACACCCAACGACAGCATGTACACATATCGGACGGCAGACGAGTTCAAACAATATGTTACATCCCAACATCCATCTTCTCCGTGCATAGTTCCAACACCTCCACCCAATCCTCCAGCAAGACCAATCCACGACACCAATAATGTAACCAATCCATACATGAATACTCCACCAACAACAATTAGTACAGCGAGATGTTGCCGCTCGTTGTCTTTCTTACTTCCGCCACCTTCAGTTTGGTTATGCGCATGCATCCATCCACCCCCCCAACGTTGAGTGCCCTCGATGCTGTTTACTGTTGGCAATGCTAAGTTGATCCCTTCAATGCAATAAATAGTGGTGGCAACGTAGGTAGGCACACCACTCCATTTTGTCGTCCACATATCATCGGGACGATCTAAGAATGGATGACCATCAGTCAACACGACGGCCGCGTACAGCATAGAACCGATACATCCAACTGCATACGTTATGAGTCCGAATGACGAAATCGCTGCCAATTCCGTTAACGATGGGATCTGCAGGAGTCCGTGAATAATCGGGAAGAGGAGCGATGCCATGGCAAGTCTTCCAATGAAGTCTGGGCCTTTCCATTCCAGATAATATTCCTCCTCATCAGTACTCCGGCTTGCATAACCTTGATTAGAATATTCGCCATCATCGAGATTGTCGTTCTGCTCACCGGCCTGATCTTGGCTAGGCCCTAGGCGCCTCAACATTGAGCGGCCATTATCTTCCTCCACATATACCTCGACGTATGACCACCCTAATCGTTCCCAACCAGCGACGTAGCATAAATTTTCAATGGCCAGATGAAGCATTCCACTTGCAAACATGAGATGGCCCATGACCATTGCAAATATGACGAAGAAAGATGCCCGTTTACCCACCAAGCAATTGGCAACATCGCCGTAGGTGACAAGTCTGACTTGCGCCTGTTTTGGAGGAGGTGGCATCGAAAGCGGTATGGCATTATTGTGTACATTGTCAGTGAAGCTTTGGTATTCATCCGAGACCGCATTCGACCCTCTGCTGACATTGTTAGTCTTCGAGTCAAGCGGTTCTATTCTCCCACTGTCCCCTTCCAGAGGTAGCAGGTGCACATTCCCACACGAGGAGTTGTTTGTAAATTTGTCCGGTGCAGCGATGGCGACAACTGTGGATAGCGGAACCGGGACTACATCCCATATATCCTCTCCGATGGCATTGCCAATTTTGTCTATTCCCGAGGATTGATTCGCTCTTGAAAAGTTCTTTGTCTGCGGAGTTCGACTGCGTTCCAATTCAACACTTTTTTCCATACTATGCTTCATCCCATCCTTTCTCCACATTTCATAATCTTCCCTCTGTTCGATACCCCTGCGTTGACTTGCCAATATATCCATCTTGGCTATTTGCCTAGCCGACAATAATAGGTAACATGCAAACGCACAACCCACCACAATTAGCAAATGACAAAATGTGCCGAGGAGTAACCCCACCTCACCCATAACCTTCGGATTAGACAACATGCCAATGCCAAAAAGAGCCTTAAGAAATATAACAAAGGCACCAACGGTCGATGCACGATGTGCCTTATTGGATCTCTGTCGTGCCTCCTGAACGGTATTGTTGCAGGTTTCATCATCGATTATCCCGTCCCTTTTCTTCTCCAGATCCCAAGGATTCTTTATGGGCCCGATGCTCGGAGTAACTCGTTGACCATTGATTTCACTACTATCGTGAATGATATGATCCATGGAATGATCAGAGGAATCTACGCTCTGATCATCCTGCGAGTAGAAGAATTGTTCCGACCACGACCACGAATTGGTTACAGGAATTGAAGCTGTGCCGGGTGTAATGGCGGCAGCTCCAGACAAAAATCGTGATGATCCCGTGCCTAACTCTCTCCCTCCTCCTGCAACGTGAAATCTATTTTGTCTTATTAATTTGTTCGTGGTCGATGGCAGTGGCGATATGGCCAATGATGACAGAGGTAAACTGGACGAAGTTGGCTCATTGAATTGCATCTCACGTTTTTCCTGCACTTGTTGCTGCTGTATTATTTTGTCTGTGAGCTCGGCCGAATAAGCTCCATTGACTAGGGTTGTGGTAGCGGCAGAGGCATATGGGTTTCGCTCCCAGGATACAGAGACGTGAGTACATGGGTCGTCATCGGCTTCAAAATTGCCGATTGTTGGATGAGTTGTCGCTTTGTCTTCGGTCGAATCTTCCATACCTAAGTAGTGGTGCTCTTGTTTATCCGCCTTCGGCTGCTTCTCGATGACGAAAAAGGGTGCCGATGATAATGATAGGAGGAAGGAGAGCCTTTGCTTGCTTGAGTACCTACTCCTACCACTTTAGATCATGATTGTATGGATAGTGGATGGAGTGCAAGAGTTCTACGGATTTGGCCATGGTTGGTGCATCCTCCATTCCACTCCACATCCAACGATATATTGTAGCGAGCAAGAAGAAAGCTTTCTCTCGCCTTGGCTGCTGTCGTCAGAATGATGTCATATTAAAGACAAATGTCTGTAAATTAAGCGAGCTTATCTACGAGACTTATGTACAAATGATCACCAATTGATAACCGTTATCCCTAGAGAGAATATTCTCAGCAAGGTGAAAATTTTCAAATTTCCGATTGTCATTATTCATCGCGATCGACCTTTGGTTGCTTTCGCGCCAATTCCTGTTTTGCTTTTTGGCGGGAAAATTGGAGTACTACACCCAGCCCAATAGCAGCACCACGACGAATGGCAAAACGGAGAAGATAACCTTGAAGGACAGCTCAACGAAGAAAATGAATATAACGAACATGACTATTCACATTTCCCAAGATGGTGAACCGCAACAAAGTACCATCAGCCACGCCAGACATTGTAAGTACAACAAGAGCAGCATCCAAATCCAAACCATCATCGTAGAACATCCATGGCATGCCCTGACATGATGATACCAAATTAAAGTTGATGATACACCAAATGAAAACTCATCCATGGGGAGCAGCCTGCATGCAAGAAACTTGGACCCTAGGAATGTCTACATTCACCATAGATGGGTACACAGCTATCATGCACGGACATACAAACAGAAGCAAAGATGCCAGGGGTAGAAACAAAGCTTGTGACTGAATCCTCTTGTTAAGCCCACTCTTCATGAAAGCCCATGAGTGAGCAAAGGAACACACAGTCACAATTCCAATTGATCACAAATTTGAAGGACACTTCCTTGGAATTGCACTCACCTTCCCTAACTATGATGACAATGATGGAAAACAAATCAAAGGCCACCTCAAACTTTTCCTCTGCTCTATTTCTAGGTTGCAAATTACCGGATTGAAAAAGTAATTACCAAAGGCTGAGATCCAGTAAAACTGGGTAATACCAGTAATACCCAGTTTTACCATTTTCTTACCCATAATATTGCCAAAATGTGGCCCTATCAGAGGCAGTAAATTAGACTTCCTCTCAAATTCGGTGATCGTTTCTGCGAGTATTAATTGGATCGCCGATCAAGCAGGAAGTTCTTAGAACTTCACAAAAGCCCTGCAATGTTATATATTGCTTCTCATTTCATTTATTGTATCTAGAAGCAACTAATGGTAAATAAAGCCATATATTGCAGCACACTAGTTACTATCATGTACTAGAATGTCATAATGCCCTTAGTTCTAATGATATCATACTTGGTGTATTACTATTATCTATAACATATTACTACCTAGTACTATGAATATTCCCCCCACACACACATAATACCGTCCTGCTTACTTCCATCCCGCCCTCGTCGACGATCTTTGATGTGGACGCATGTTCATTCTCTCGGGTGGTTGCACTGGCCTCTTTTGCTTTTTAGAATTGCTACTACCACTAGCCATTCCCACCGCCTGAGCCTCTTCCTCAAAAGTCTTCCCAAATTCATTAAGGCCCTCATCTTCAGCACTCTCCTCCACATCATCTTCTTCATGGCCATCCTCATTCCCAACATCATCATCGACAATACTCTCATCGTCACTGCCGCCACCGACACTGCCGTCATCACCGCCACCACAGTCCTCTTCGTCATCACTATCTTTATAATTATTCCACGCCCCCCTCCCACCTCTCTTGCGATCCCAATTACTGAGAATAATTGTATCCTCCTTGGGATCAGACTCATACTCGAAGTCTTCGTGGTCATCAACATCAACATCATCATCATCATCATCACCTGCCACAACCATCTCCTCAGTCCGAGTAGCCAATACAGTATAGGCAGTCTTCTTCGAATGTTTGTCACTCAACAAGAATTTCCTTCCTCCATCCTTCGACTCAATCCACTTCTCCCAATATCGACAAAGAACCTTGAAATCATGATGGTTCCTCTTGAATGCCGGCTTCCAGGAGTCCATCACCTTGCAATAGTGTTTCATACCACTGCGCTTCCATGTAGTGACACCATAGACACGCTTGATACCTTTCCCTGAGGTATAGAGCGACTTCACAATCTTACCATCGGGCGTCTTCTTCTTCAACCATACATCATCACTGTTCTTAATCAAATATACAATGTATGCAATGTCGCTGGCAGTGATTATGTCTAGATAGGAAGATCCAACATTCTTGATGAGTAGATTGTTGTAGTATCAATCGGCATGCACCAATCTCACAAATCCTGCGAGAAACTCCATGAGCTTGTCCATTCGCCCCTCCTCCTGAAAATAAATCACTCCCAAATAGTACCGTAAAACATGCTGTATAAGCAAAGGGGTTGCACTTGGTTAGCAGAAAATTCGAAGGATTTAGTTTTTGATTTGAAAATCACGTCTGATACTATTCCTACGTAGGAGATTCACATCTGGAACCACTCCACAGTAGGCAATATGCTCCTCGCAAGAGCGACCACGGTCGCCGATAGCAATGCCGACAATGTCGATCACCCTGCCGATCATATCGTTAATAGGATGATTATTGTTCATGGTGTTGGTGTGCTATGCACTTGCTTATGCATGGTGTTTGTATGTTGATTGTGTGCACAGACACACATGCTGAGTAAAAACTCAACACGTCATATCTTCAAGACAAATGGTCGAAAACCCATAAAACCACATATGGGCGGAAAGCTCTCTTTGAGCCGCATCCAGTTATCACACTTAATGTTCCACTGTTGTAGGAATAGGCGTTATATGCTTGAAAGAAAGTTTGCACTTAATTATTTTTGCATGTTGCTTAATAAACATTTTGCTTATACAGTGTGTTTTATGGTAATCATCTGGAATAATCAACATTCTTCCATTGTGTAAATTCCCTTTGCCGGCACAACAGAATAATATCGTTAGTAGTTCGATGAGCAGCGAATTCCAGAATAATAATAAACTAATACCATATCGCGTACTCACTCAAGTATGTAGCTCGGACAAAGCCATTGACATTACATCTCATGTCGGTGTACCTCTTAACAACCGTAGGTGCAATTAGAGTACCTCACTTCTCCTCAAAAACCACATCATCCGGTAATGGCAGGTGTCTCTTCACAAAGACAGAGAAACGCATCCCCTCCCATTCTGGGTTGTGTACAATCCACCCCTTCTCGAGGAACTTGAACCGAGGAAACAGATACTCAGAGCAAAACTTCATGACCTGCTCAGAGACGTCAAGATTGTCCTCTGTCCACTTGTACATTACTCTCAGTTCGTGCAGATTCCCCTCCTCCCGACCGCATGTGCTGCCCATGACTTCAGTGTCCTCACCTCATTCACCAACTTGTCCACCTTCCCCTCCAAGAAGACGACATATTCATCGTCATTGGCATCTCCTCCGGGTTGGCTTGTCATTGTTGATAGTCAGTAGAGAATGAATGTTGTCGGTAATGAATAATTTATGGCATCTACTCACTGGATCATGTACTAAGTACCTTTAGTACTTTGAGAGTGGTTAGATGTGGTTGGTTAGTGTAGTTAGTGTCAATAGATATTCGGTATTCTAATCTTCCAATACTTATTCCTACGTTGCTGTTTGAATTTGACATTCTGGGAAAATAATTTGAATTTGTTTCCAATGACATTCAGGTTACTACTAATTCCTACATGGTGTCAAATTGTATGTGGCAATGTAGTTATGTGTATCTGTTCCTCTATATCCATTCATGTATATCATGAGACGTACTGATTCCTGCTCTAATAGTTTCGCCAAATAACATTCCAGTTCCACTTCCCCCCATTTTTATCACTGTGGTCTTCCTGCCAAATCTTTTCTGCCTTCCCGCCACAAATATAGATGTTCCCGCCAATAAACAAGTCTTCCTGCCACTTTTGTTTCTATGATATCACCACAACCACATCATTACCTTCCATGATCATAATCTTAATCGCCATCGCCATCGCCCCCCTGCCCCCTCCCCCATCAATAAATTATTCCGCACAATGCCGAGGACACAGAGGAGGATATCATATGGCTGCAAATATTGCCACCAACCTTTTCATCGTTTGGGAGATTATCGTCACCACATTCGAACTCATGAGCAGCAATTACCCCAATCCCCCGTGAAACCACCGAATCAATTATTATCTCGGAAATCCGATGGCGAGGGTGTTTTTGACTTCGATGGCATCCTAGATCGCGAAGACAATTTTAACAACGAGATTGCGTTAGATTCTGATGTAGATTCATTCTACTCTGACGCGGCGGCATTCGACCATGCTGACAACAATAATGCGGATGACGACGTGTCCGCGTCCGACGGTGATTATGATTCTGATGACGTTTCGGACGACAGTGAATTCTCTGACTGCACCTACATTCAACCGGACTCGTCTCACACAGACATGAACGATGACTGTTTCAGCTATGATTTTGAAGAGGATGAATTGTCGATTGAGGAACTTAGCTGCAAATGTCGCCGACATGTCGGCGACATGCGACACTGTCGCTGGATTTCGCCGACATGGGGCTATCATAGCGACACAAAAACACCTTAACGTATCTACCCTGTACGTAGGAATCAGTATATATGTAGGCAGATATACGTTTAGCGATGATATTTTTGCTAAATGTGTTGACATGTCGCCGACATGTCACGACATTTGACATTTCAGGGGTAAATTTACCCTCCCAGCCGACATGACACAGCCGACATTTGCAGCTAAGTTGAGGAAGAATGCCTTCCAAATTACACTCCCAGGCCTTTTCCAGACAAAGTTTTCCCATTCAGTGAGAACATATATGCGAAGAAATCAAAAAAGCTATCTGCCGAATATATTGCACAACTTCAGATCAGCCAGCTGTTCAATCGAAATAAGGCGAGTATTAAAATGCATGATGAGCTCATCGATATCATCAATACATATGTTGTGCATTCACCACCGCCACAGAAGCTGTTACATCATAAACAGTTCTTGGAGAAGATGGAGCAAAAAATCGACACATCAGATATGCAGCCAATATATGGATCTGTTCGACTTACGAATAATTCTTTGGTGACGGTACCAGTCTTTGATATGAAAGCAATGATATTGTCAATTGTACACGATGAAGTACTGATGCGTGAGGAAAACTTTGCTCCTGGGCTCGATATCTTCACTGGTTACGTCGACCCAGATTGTGAGGAGAACAATTCGTATGGGGAAATTCACACAGGGGATGCATGGAAACATGCGGTTGCTAGATTCGGGGGTGGTGAAAAGAAATATATGCCACTTGGGCTTGTGGTGTTTGGTGATAAATCGCACACTTATCTCCATGGCACATTGTCCCTCACACACATCACGTTCACAGCAACATTCTTCAACAGGGGAGTGCGGAATAACCCAGACTCATGGTGACCGATGGCATATATCCCCAATTTATCGCATGCAAACGTAGGTGGTATCAAGTCAGTTACAAAGGCACAGAGTGAGCACTATTGTATTGTGTACGTGTTGAAGTCATTCGAATTATCAGAGGGAGGGGGAATTCGGACAGTGGTAATGGGGAAAATGGTACACATAAAACCATTTAATCATTTATTCATTGGTGACATGGAGGGACACAGCAAATGGCTTGGGCACTACAACAGTAGCCAACCTGGTGTCAGTCGGCCATATCGTGACTGTCACTGCCAATTTGAAGATTTATCGCATCCTAACCCAATGATGTGAATACACCGAAGCAATCGAATATTGTCAGGCAATGAGAATGATGGCAAAAGATGACAATAGGATGATGGCGAAGAAGTATTTAGTAAAACAGTCACGTCATAACATCACCAATGCAATGTATCAAGCACGGTTACCTTTGTCGGATGGAGTTTATGGGGTGAATAGAATGTGTCCACCTGAGTCACTGCATACAATTGATGCTGGATTGATGATTTATATTCTGGAATCTTTACAAGACATGATACGTGGTGGAAAGTGTCGGGAAGACTTGGATGTGGCGCATGCGCAGATGTTTCGAACAATAAAACGACAGAGCCAGCGTGATTTACCACGTGGTGCGATTCGCAGGGGACTCATCAAAAGCACTCACTGCCAATCATAGGAGAGAAAGGGCAACCTGTTCCTTCTGTTGTGCATTGGTCACACATCTGCTGGTGAATTGATCTTACATTGCGAGCTCGGATTAACTCCATCAGAGTGGAAGCAGTGGTTGATATTCTTGCAAATGTATCTGGCTATGGGAGAATGGTTTCATGATTCGCGACCAAAAGCTGAGGTTAAAAATGCAAGGAACGCAATTGGGGCAGTAATAGAATCACTGAAACATTTCTTCCCCCGGAAACAGGACAGTCATGAGTACAACATTCCAAAATTGCATGGCTTGACAAAGGTGCAATACTACATGTGCTTGTTCGGAAGTGCGATAAACTTCTACGGAGGGCCGGGAGAAGCGTCATATAAATCTTTTGTCAAGGCTCCAGGTGCAAAGACTCAGCAACGGGTTGGTGAGTTCGTGACACAAACAGCAGAGCAGTATTACACAATCATGGCGGTGAACAAGGTAACCTGGTTTGTTGATGTGCAGTTACCGAAGGAGAAATTGTGGGACGAAAATATGATGCACAGTGACAAGAGTAGAACAACATGCACTGCGTCGGGGAAATATTACGTGGACATCCTTCAAGATGGGACACATACATTAAGATCGGATAGCAAACAACTAACCAGAGTTGGGATCGATGACAATCTACTAGCGGTATTTTGTCGAGTAGCGATGCAAGACGAACAATGGTATGGCAAAACACCATACACATTTACAGGATATACACACGCAAGTGTTGCTGGGAGTGATGGCAAGAGTATTAGTTACAATGCACATCCTTGCTACCACGGTGCAGCCTGATACGATTGGGCTTACATCCATTATGATATTGATGGAGTGCAGCAATTTTACCCGTCGAGAATTTTGGGCTTCACAAAGTCGGGGAAGGAAAGCATCAGTGCAATCATACAATATTCGCTTGAGGATGTGACATGGGATCGGTTGCAGGAGGATTTCGTGGTACCTTTTCATCTGTGTACTGACACAAACAAAGAAGATATTGTACCACTCACATCTCTTTGTCATCCTATTTGTGTCATACCAGATTATGGTGGCGGACATCAAAATGATACGTACATGATGATCCTACCAAAGGGGCAATGGAGTCAATACTTTACTAGGTTCTATAAGAAAACTATTTAAATGTTGAAGTGAATAACTTGACAATCTACAAATTATTATAAATGTAACTGACAAAATAGATTGGACAGATATTGTTGAGTTTCATTCAAATCCTGACCATTGTTGTTACCTCCAACCACAGCAGTCTTTAGGAACATAGAAATACACATGATGTCATCATCTGCACAACATCTTGATGAAATACAATATGGAATCCGTGCGTTGAATAGAAGGAAATCACCAGGTCACATTGGCACTGCAACACCCAATGTTGGAAAGCAAAAATATACCACAACATAGTCATCTAGATTGTATGATTTCCTACCTCCCAAAAGAACATGAGCAATGCTCAAGGTGAAGTCGTCGTCTGTGTGACAACGAAGAAACACATTGCAGCCAAATGCAATGGCACCAAAATATTTTGCATGAGGAATGTGTGCACATGTACGGTGCCGGTGGGGAGCATGCATGGTTTTAAATGGAACGACGTCCTTTGCTGCACATACATGATCAATCACTTCCTGGTCGGCAAACATCTCAAACAATAGTTCCACCCTCATGACCATTTTCATAACATGACGCCAGTGGATTGTATCAATTCTCTCTGCCCACCTATCGCAGTCGAGTACGCCTGTTGAGTTCCTACCTGGGCGTACACCAAAACACTTGTACATGACGCACTCATTTGGATCACCGAATATTGTCTTGGAGTGTCCCCTCGAAAGTGATACCCGATGCGTAGACAAGATATAACTGAGTGAATGATATGTTTTGTTCAGTCCAGATTTAGGAAGAACTGCCAAAGCTGACTGTCGCGGAACTAAGGTAAAGGTGGAACCTCCATTGGAGAGAAGCGACATACCCATGAAATGATGTAGTGGTGACGGCGGAGCATATAACTGATGATGAACTTTCAGAACATGCCAAGACTTAATATTATTCTTCTAAACAACAAATGACAATCAAATAGATATATTAGATATCGACACATACTTCGACTCACCATAGATTGGGGTGGGAGTTGGGGAACATCGTAATCGATTCCCCCATCACAAACAAGAGAGATATTGTCGGTCAGCTCATCCTTGTAATTCCCCGCCATGACGGTGAATCGGGGTGGAACATTGATGTTGTTCATATATATATTCAATTTAAGATGTCATCGTGCTGTTGTCATAGCGCAAAGATCCAGAGCAGTATTGTTACTCTTATTGATACATGGTGCTGGTATCACATATGCCATTGCTGCGGCTTGAGTACGACATGATGTAGATGTATTAGCTTTGAATATGCGAATCCAAGCGGGAGAGGAGGTATTACTATTCAATGAAATGCAGTTTTCGACGTCGTTCTTCCTTTTTCGAAGGAGGTCTGAGCAAAAACCTTGGGCTGGATAACAAGCATGATTAGACAATATGGGTGGACAAAATAAATAAAAGTTTATGAAAATAATACTTACCATTTAATTCGAATATGCAAGGAAGACCGCACTTCTTACAACGGGTGCATTGTCTATCATTTTTGTCCAGAAAGATACATTATTGATGATGATCCATGCACAACGAGCACACTGACTTGCTTCTTCGATGGAGGCGTATGGATGGGGGGAATAGGCACCTGTCGAGACCAGCTGCTTCGCATTCATTACATACAAAATTTGAGCGGCATAGGAACTCAGCGTGATGATGCACACACTCATGGCCTAGATCGGTACATCATATGCACAAGACGGTTATTGGAGATATTGGTGTGATATGGACAGAGAGATGGGATATCGGGGAGTGGGGAGAGAGGAGCGGGCGAGGGCAGTGGCAGCTGATGGTAGTGGTACAATACTGACAGTAAAATGATATGTGTTGATGGCAATACTGTTCCCTCTCAGAGAGAACAACAACACCCATTTATGGCAACACAGAAGCAATAGAAACTATATTGAAGCAATATGTTATGTCTTGCATGTATATATGAAGCCATTGATAGTTTGTTAACTATTTCTCTAAGCTATAAACTTATTAAAGAAACCATTGGTGACGTCTTAAATAACAATACATGGGGATACGTACGTACTTATAGGTACGTGAGTATCTACGTATAATGCCAGTACCTATAGCAGATTTTGTGAGGTTTTACTGTTACTGCACCAGATCCAGTAAAGAATTCAAACACAAAAAACATGCTATTGGGGGCCTGTTCCCCATTGCAATGATCCATACAATATTAAATATAACACCTAATGAATAGTAATGCAGTCATCATTGTCATGATCACTGTCAACCCCCGTATCGTCCTCATACATCACCAAACTATGCTCTCCTGGGTTCCGGTTTTACCAAGAGCTCACCACCCAACTTTACCAGGACTTATTTTCATTACTTACTGAGCTGGACACAGTAAAAAATTACTACACAGTAATACCAGTAATACTGCAGTTATTTGCAACCTAGCTCTATTTACCACCCACATGATAGCATTGACCACACAGACTTCAATAACCTTCTACCGGACCTTCTCAGCCAAGCGCCACAAGACTCTGCATTCATATTTGATCACAACATCAACTGCAACATCAACTGCAACATAGAAATATGCACCAACCATGAAGATGACCTCCGACAAGTATTGGGACCATTTGGACTAGGGACTAGATAACTGCAATGACAAAGGCACAAACCCAACCCAGCCCCAAGCTATGCTGAATTCTTCACCACAATTAGAAACATTGCCCGAGCAATGGCCACCAAATTTGCAGAACTAATCAGCTGGTTCAAACACAGCCAAGACATAATCCAACCAGCCATTGCCAGATCTAATGCCCTGCTAACCCAGCTACGAGATCCGAGGAGATCCAAACTTCACCAATCTGGATGAAATTAATGCCCAACTCAAACAAGGAGCCAACAAACTCAAAGATATCACTGTGAGGGATGCCAAAGCCCACCACATGTCACATCTAGCTGCCCAATATGACCTATACTCTGATGACAACCTACCTAGAGAGTTGCACCAAGTTGTTAAATCGATGATAGCCGGTAACAAAGTCAACCATGTACCCAAATCAACCATGTTACTCCACCTACCTAATGGAAACCGAGCAACCAACGATAAAGAGAACATGTCAGTAATGCTTCCACACTGCCAAAGAATGTTCAACAACCACAGGCTCATCTCTCCATAAGCATTAGCAAAAATGCCCCAACGCCAATTGATACCCACCCTCGATGATCCTATCACTTGGAAAACATTCAAGCTAGCAACCAGGCAAATAGAAAATAACAAATCACCTGGAGCAAACGGCATCCCAGCAGAAGCATTCAAGGCCCTCAACAACACTAATCTCAGATTAGTATTTGGCATTGTCTGTGACTTCTAGGAAGGAAAGAAGGAATAGTATGATGAATGGCACCAAGGCACAGTCACACCACTTCCCAAATGCAGGCAGCCTAATGACCCAAATCAATTCAGAATTATAAACCTTATGGACATTGGCTCAAAAATATTCAGCTGCCACATCATGACCGCTTGAGCCTATGTCTGCAAACACGGAACAAAATATCAATTTGGAGCAACACCCATGGTAGGATGTCAAGACAGGAATTTTACATTGAAATCCCTCACTCACCTCCAACGCCAAATCTCGTTGTCATGCTCAAGATTGGAAAAGAAAAGGCAGACATCTCACAAGGAGTTGGAGTCATAAGGCAAGGAGACAACTTACTATCACCCGTAATCTTCCTCCTCATCATGGCAGCATTCTCAATACCATCGCCCTACTCTATGTTTATTTATCTGTATTCTGTACCCCTGTTTGTTTGACACCACTGACGTCTGGGACATCAAGAGATACGACTCAACGGACAAACTGTAGCATGTTGCTCCCACCTGAATGACAGACCGCCACCGCAATGATATCGATTAGTTACACGTGTAGCACTGCCTCCACGTGTACTGAAAATCGACGCTTGAAACTCTATTGTATGAAGTAAGTAGTAACAGTGATAGTAACCATTCACCACCCAATCAATAATTGCCGATATTCGCAATAGCACGTGAGCGTGAAAGAGATCAAGGACAACTACTTCATATTTACATTTCTACCACTTCAAGATTGCGAGCCAACAAAGGCTCTTCCCAAACGTAGTAAATCGGCAAACATTCCAGATGCGGACAAATCTGGTCCTGCTGCAGCGCCCTTAACAATCAACGGTGATGTAGTGTACCTGCTTGTTTCGAAAGCCACCAAGTTTTCATTATCACGAAGGCGGTACAATGTGTCTATATTGTCCACCGCTTCCAGATTGCATTTGCATTTTCCATTGGCAACATCAATGACAAACTTGTACCGGAGTAGTTTGCCTTCGGCAATGGCTTCCTTGTATCGTTCCAGCATGGGAGAGTCAAGTGCCTTGATGTCCTCAAGAACAGCAGCACGAACTTCGCTTTTGCTACCGTTGTATTCTTTGTCCCGAATTTCAACTGGAATTAATGACTCCACCTCCACATCTTCCACTGATAAATTCAACCCTAGCTCACGAGCGAGGATTACAATCTTGCGACAAACATCAATTCCACTCAAATCTTCACGGATATCATCTTCAGCGAAGTCTTGCTCGACTGCGAGGCGGACAGCTTCCGAAAACGAAACCTCCTCGTTCATGTGATTAAAGACGTAGGCCATAGTTCCACTTAAGCAGCCCCGAAGCAACAACACGTCATCGCCAGTTTGCACCAAGTCTCGCAATGTTGACAAAATGGGCAATGCTGAACCCACACTGCTCTCGTACTGCCATTCCACAGTATTGGCACGCTTCGCCTTCTGGATGGCACAGTAACGCTCCAAGGGTCCAGCTGCCGCCCTACGCCCAGGACTAATAACGTTAACGCCCAAAGACATCCATTTCTCGTATAGGTCCGCCAAGTTGTCATCGTTCGTGCAGTCGATTATGACTCGATTGGGATTGACGTCGGCCTCAAGCGACGCCGTGAACGCATCAATGTCGAGATCTTGTGCATCATTACTTTCTAATAATTTCTCAACATCATCGTATTCCATCAAGCATTTGCCATTCTTTCCCATGATCATCTTCGATGACGAGGCAATGGTGTTGACACCGACGCCAAAATTCAGGTTCTTAGCCAAGCTCTCCTTCTGGGCGGTCAGTTGTCTAATCAACGCCGATCCCAGCTTTCCCGTTCCTCCTAATATGGCAACACTGACCATTGTTTGTGAAAGAGTGAACGCCATGTGAGCAGCACGCAACGCACGGGAGACATCCTTGGCTTCCACCACGACGGCCACTTGCCGTTCCGACGAACCTTGAGCAATAACACGAATGTTGACATTTGCTTTGGCTAAGGAACTCATGAAACTTGCAGACACGCCCGATCTCATTGCCATCCCCTCTCCAACAATCGCGACAATGGCCATGGGACTGTCCGTCAGACTGATAGAATTGACGTTTGAACGCGACAGTTCTAGCTCAAAGGTTGACTCTAGTGCTCCCAACGCTGCCCTACCCTGATTTTCGGGCACTACAACGGTGATACTTGACTCTGAACTAGCCTGTGTTACCATCAACACATCAATTGATGCACCAGCCATGGCACCCATGAACCGTTCTGCCACCTCAGCACCACCGATGACACTGGCCCCCTCCAGCGTTAGCAACGAAACTCGATCCACCGACGTAATTCCCTTAATTGGGATTTCACCCTTCTTACTCCTCCAGTTGACGACCTTGCCATCCTGGTTGACCTCTGATAGACTGGCGCATCGACCCTGTATGACAGTTCCCCGGAAGGCAGGATTGAAGATATTCCGAACATATACGGGTATATTCGAGTCGATGCACGGCACCATCGCACTGGGATGCAACACTTGAGCACCAAAGTACGCCAGTTCCATAGCCTCATCATACTTCAACGAACTAATGCTAAATGCCTCGGGAACACGACGTGGATCGGCTGTGTAGACACCATCGGTGTTTTTCCACATCGTTACGCGCGACGAGGCCACAAGCTTGGCGAATATGGTAGCGGAGTAGTCAGAGCCGGAACGTTTGAGAGTGGTGGGTACGCCGTCCGAGGTTGTGGCGACAAAGCCCGTGGCAACAACAATTGGTGCGGAATCATTACTTCCCTCCAAATTAGTGCCGTCGTTGTTCGTAAAATTAACCCCCTCCTTGCGTCCCACAGTGCTCCACCATTCCTCCATGCGCCTAGCAGTTTCTGCCCACAGTGGAACAACACCACGAGTACTCGATGAACTTCCCTTCTCGCCTAGGCCAGCATTGGCATTTTCCGACTTGACAATGAGTACATCCCGCGCATCCAACCACGCCGTCTTGACACCCTTATGTTTCAAGTACGCAAACAATGTCTGGGCTGACCAAATTTCACCAAATCCAGTCACCACCTCCATAACACTTGGGGGAACACTGCGTATCATACGTAAACTCTGTACGACACTCAATATATCCTGAGCATCCTTACGCATACGTTCTTCAATCTCTCGAGTAATTTCCGGTGGTGCCAATTCGTTCAAGATGGAAATTTGACCCTCGAGGGCACGATCGAGGACAGTTTCAGCTTGGTGAATGTCCTGCAATGCTGAGTCGACGACGGCTACTAGTTGATCGGTCATGCCTCCGCGGGCAGAGACTATGGCCATGGTGGGGATGGGACCGGAATGCTCGACCTCGCCCTCGTCACCATTGACGATATCATCGCCATCATCGTCTGGTTTGTCATCCACACTACGCAAACGACGTCCTGAACTTTCCCTCACCAGCAAATCTCCCACAGTGCGATAGAGCTCTGCATCGGCCAACGACGCACCACCGAATTTATGCACCTCCCATGGATTTGGTGAGTTGTTGGGAGATGTAACGCTGGACGGGCAGATTTCAGATGAATGAATACTGCTGCTGGTAGAAGTGGCAGAGCTGATGGATGCACCAACACGAGATAATGATGTGGTGGAGGACTGCCGCCGAGAGGAGGCGGACAAGCCGCCTTGTCGCTGATTGTTTTGGCACGACGTTGAAGTTAATTTGCACATGCTGGAGGGAACAAATGCCGATGAGCACACGAGGGATGCGGCGACAGTGAGGAAGGAGAGGAGGGTGTGTTTGTGAAGTAGCATCTCGATCGGGACGGACTTGTGATGCAAAAACTATACTGCAGATATTATGAAAGAAGATGACGACTACCTATTGAAGATTCATCCTCTCGCAGTGGCAGAGAGGTATCGTAGGAGCAAGAAGTGGAAGTGGAGGAAGATTGAGGACGCGACGACGTCGATGACGATGAAGTGAGAGTGTGATGCTGATGCTGCTACTGAGGAAGCTTGCTTCCGCGAGCTGCCGCCGACGCCGACGGCGTGTTCATTGGATCTTTTTGTTGCTTGCATTTGCACTTGCATGCAAAGGAGCGAGAGGGGGCGGGCTTGTGTGGTCCGGAAGCTTTGGTGACAGACAGACGTGCACCAGAAGAAAATCTCTACGACATCTACGAACCACATCCATCGCCCTCGACCTCAAGAATAGACCATGACCATGGCCGCCGAAAATCGTACTCGTACCACGAAATACGTTGCACATACTCTCCCAATGCAATATCTAACAGTCACGAACTGAGTCATGAGTGGATCTTTTTGCTACTGGTTCCTCTCTATGTGAACCCTGCGCGGCCACGTCGGCAGCGGCGACACGTCAGCGCCGACGGACACCACCGACCAACCTGCCGCCGGCCGCCTGCTGCCACCATCGTCGTCGGCCAACGCCATCGTCATCGTCGGCCATCGACGCAGACCAAAGCAGTAAATCAAAGCTAATCAAAGCATCCATCAGCATCAGCCTCAGCATCAGCATCAGCATCAGTCCCAGCTGCATCAGCAATACAAGCATATGCAGAAGAAGTTGTCTCTGCCAATAACACTCGGGTGCCATTCATAATTTTTGTTGTTGGAACGCAACCGCAATCATGATGTTCCAAGGAATATTCTTCGTTTTGGTGTTGGCGACCGATTCGTCATCGGCATTTGCTCCGATGAGCCTCGCCGCTGGTCGATACAATGATTTCGTCTCACCCACCACCACCACCACCACCACAACGCAGGTGGCGGCGCAATCTCCTGTCATCGTCGTCGACACGGCTTCTGCAGAGACGGCAGCAACAGCAATGACAGCACCGTCGTCCTCTTTCCTACAAGACTTTCAGCTTACTGCATCCTCCACCCGCCTCCCTTATTCACCCACCGGCTACTCTACATGGAAATGGAAGACTCATCACAATGCACAGAATCATCATCAACAACAACAACCCTCTGTACAAACAACTCATTCCATCAATTACCTCGAAGTAGGTGATCCATCCAAACCTGCCATTCTCCTAGTTCATGGATTCGGCGCCTCGTCGTATCATTGGCGGTACAACATTCCGATATTGGCACAAAAATACCACGTATATGCACTCGACTTGCTTGGGTTTGGATGGAGCGATAAACCCATCATGGATTATGATGCTAGCGTTTGGAGAGATCAGGTCGTGGATTTTGTAAATGAGGTCATTCTTGTGCATGCAAAAGATAAGAAGGTGGCAATTGCCGGCAATTCATTGGGTGGATACACTGCCATGTATGCCTCCTCAGACGACCGGATAAAAGACAATGTCAGTGGTTGCATATTACTCAATGCTGCGGGAAGATTTCGTGACCCAGAAGTACCCGATGACAACAAGGCAGAACCCAATCCAATTATCAAATCAATATCCTCGGCAATACAACGATTTGTCATTGCCTGTTCGTTCGTTTACACCAAGCAGCCAGCAAGAATTGAACAAATATTGCGTCAGGTGTACCCAATCAATGATGCTAATGTCGATTCCGAGTTGGTGGAATCGATTCGTACACCAGCGTTGGATTCATCCGCCGCAGAAGTATTCTATCGTGTCATCACCAAAACGGGCAGTGGGAAGCAACCATACGTTGACCATATCTTGAAAGAGTTGGACACTGTACCAGTACTACTAGCATGGGGGGAGTCTGACCCGTGGATACGATCAGCGGCGGCAGATAAGATTCAGAGGTTGCATGCGGAGTTCCATAAGGACGATGAAAGGAGTTGGATTAAGCGTGTGAGCATCGATGCAGGACATTGTCCACATGATGAAGCGCCGGAGGCGGTGAATGATGCCATTTTGGAGTTTGCAGATACAATCTTTGGTAGCCAGTGAGGATTAATTGTGTAACGTTCCGTTGAATGATGGTCTACTTTAAATGCCCAGTCAAACACATGAACCGTCACTGATCTATCACTAACCAGACGAGACTTGCCGATAGAGGGAGAATCCACATCCCAACTCCATGTCGAGTGGTTGCTGCTGCACCTTTAATACTGGGCGTGCAGACTGCAGTTCGCTCGTCATTCTTCTTGAATGGTTGCCCCGGAAAGAATGCTCGTATGTCATACGCGTCTTCGCCATCAACTACATCCATTTCACACCTCCAGATTTCTGATGCAAAGCCACATACCCGAAAGAGGTTCTCGCACACTGAACAACAACATGATGAGGTGGTTTGCATGACGAATGTCCATAAAACAGCAAAGAGATTACCTGATTCGTATCTCACCTGATTGACAGACTGGTAGAGATTCACCGGTATCATCACTACATCGAGGGAAATTGATCCAGCACGTATACCTTGCATACGCATCTTGACAATCCTTATTCTGATAGTAATGGTAATAGCGAGATCCCTGCATCTTCTCCATCTCGATTCGAGATTGAATAGAATTGGTTACTGTCTGCTCAATCCAAGAGTCCTTGCTACGAATCGAATGAATATCCACCTGCTGCCCATCATCACTCGTGCCAACAAGCCTTCCAAAGGGAAAATTTGTGTCGGCGGCCGTCCATGCATCGGTCGGTGTGGATGGTACACAGGGTGCATAATAGTTGCCAATCCACCGGCCACAGAATGGCAGGTCCGCTTTCCAAAGAGTCTCTGCTCGAGCAACCTCATCGGGTTGGGACGATTTGGGTAGGTATTTGTAGGCGCACACACCACTATCTGTATTGTGAATGATGCATCCATAGGATGCGCTCACACTTAAGAGTATGAATGCAAAAGGAAGCCGAGATTGGTTGACCATGACGTCGTCTGTTGGCAGAGGGATAGAGAGAACCACTGAATAATAATTTAAAATTCAATTCTGTCCGAATATGAATATCCTGATCATTCAAATTCAAATATTATTGCCGTAATGAATACTTATGATTGTGAATTGCTGCGTCCTTTAGATACATTATGTCTCAACTTAACAGATTCCTATCAATTCATACAATACTCAGCGTACAATACTGCTTGTGTGCATTGAACTCCAAACGAACGCTGGTGTTCTTCTCAGATGGTTGAGGCACGCCGCCCATTGATGTCAGTTTATGAAAGAAAAGTAAATTATGCACGCACACCTTGGCGAGATGTAAAAGTTCCTGTCTTCGAATCGGTATGAATAAATCATCATCGTGGCGCTTCTCTAGCAAGGCAGTGGCTGGTTTATCACCACATTCTAGAACAATCGCACCCAAAAGCCAATCAATCGCGCCTTTTGCAGACCGAAAGCAGTTTGTGGCGGAAGCAACCAAATCATCACTTGCAACCGTAGAAAAATCAGTGCCCCACACGTAGTCTTCATACGTCAGCGGAGGAGGATGTGGTATAGTTCGAAATGCCTCATACCTCTTCTCAAAACGTCTCTTGTGCGTGGTGAACATCGTAATTGAGGTAGGGGGGTTGCTGCAACGAAAGAAGAAGAAGTAGAAACATGAGACAAAGTAGGTATCAACCCTAGTTTCACGGAAACAGATTGCACTCACGTGAGCAGCTTCGCTTGAGAGAGTACTGCAATATTGTGTACAACACCTCGGCATAAATCTCTTCGGAGTAAGAGAGTTGTGTATTCTAGACGTTCTTCAAAATCATCAGCTTTTCTATTATCATAGACTTCCGAGTCTTGAGCTGAAGTGGTTTGTTGCTTTGACTGTTTCCCCTTTTTCGATTTAGGATTCTTTATCTTTTGCTGTTGATTCTGTCTCTCGGCATGCGTCTCGTTTTCTTCATGCTCCGTGACGGATCGCAACTCGTTTTCCATCCTTTGCACCATATCTTCTTCGATGACTCCCTTCACATTGATCAGAGCACTAAGTAAGAAGTCTCGATACCAAAATGCAGTATGCAGGTCCCACCAGTTCGGATAAAGACCTAATTCTATCCCAAGACCTAGATGTCTCTCCATCAACCTGAGAGTATTCAGAATGACATAATTGGTAGCATATGATGGGGTTGTCTCTTTGTCAAGCCCATTATCAATCATGAATTTCTCATCGACGGCTGCACTTTCATATTGAAGGAGTTCAAATGCAGGTAGTAAGATCGTTTCAGTGTAGCCCCTCTCTCGATGGCGATTCAGACACAGGGCTTTCAGTGTTTCATACATCGGTTTAACCATCAGAGAAAGCAAATCAGTTGATACGATGAGCTGATCAGGCACAGCGCACTGTCTCATATGTTGAGCTGCGGGACGAGAAATACCGAACACTATCAGCCAACACGAAATGGCAAGTGAGCTTGGAACAATAATCACTTACCAATTAAAAATGCGAAGTCATATTGCCCGAATAGTTTCTCATCGAAGTATAGATTCATGACGACAAGGGAACGAGATAGAATATTCATTCCAACCGGTGTTTCCGTCTCCAGCCCTCCCTTGGTCGATGCTTCTTTTTCATGCGCATGAAACGGAACTGCACCGCCACAGCCACGCAAGGAATTATGTTCCAGTATTGTTGTGATTCGTCCAAAGCTATTGCCAGATAGAATAGGATCACAAACACCCCATTCCAATTCCGCTGCCAAATAAGAGAGCGATGCTGTCACGTCAAACACACTACGGAAACAAGCCTTTCGGACAGGAGCATTTCCCAAGTACCGCCGATTTACAAATGGATCAAATGATGCCGAGAGCAATAGATTCAGCTCTGGCTCATCACACCGAGTTTGCAATTGCCCATTGAGACCAACCAATCCAATCTTTGATAATTCTATGATGATGTCGTTCACACGCAATTTGTCGAGCAACTTCACAGTCTCTCGAGACCTCTGAACTGCAAGATTCGCAAATGCGCGAACAGTGTTCCCGCTGAGGTTCGAAAGCATATGCACGGCTTGATAGAATGATTGCTGCAAACGAAGTATCGTCTCCAATGCCTCTATTGTAGAATTCATTTCACCCACATTATTTGCCACAGCGCAAGAGGAGCGAAATGAATGGAGATGAGATAACGCAGTATCCCAAATAATTTCGCAATATTGGCTACCCTGTAGCGCGGGACAAAATCGCATGGTGGAACCACCGCTCTTCCTTGCTGTTTGGCCTTCACCACCAGGGTTGTCGTTGGTATTATGGTCCACCACCATCGCCTTCTCCCCATGCAGTGCCACACCAAAATCTTCTTCTTCGTAAAAGTCGGCACTCACTACCACCAGCCGTACCGCCTCGGCAATGCGCACAATCCCCAAAGAGGATGCAAAGAGGAACCATCGCGCCACGTTTAGTTCATTACAATTAGTAAATTTCTCTCTTTGTTTGTCTTCATTCTCATATTTATGCAATGTCGCATAGGTATCATGAATACCCAATCGTTCTGCCATGTCCAGTAACACTCCATCGTGAAACCAAAGCATGCAATAGAGCGTCTCGGCGGCATTGGAACCACCATTATTCGTGCCAATATATGCTTCTAGGGCGGTCAATTGAAGTACAAGTAGAGGTAGTAATGACGTGGATGATAGTCGTAAATTATTCCAATGCGGGAGGAGGGAGGGACAGGGTGGAGTTGGCACTAGTAGGGTGTTGGTCGACAGAGATGCACCACCGCCAGTAGAAGCATTGTTTTTGTTGTTGTTATTGTCTGGCAATACTGCACATAATGGCACACCATCACTTAAGCATGTTGGTGCAATTCGCGGAGGATATGTTATCAATGACGATGAATCGAATGCATGAGTTTGTTGTTTTTGGGTATCTGAAGCTGATGAACCATTCCTTTCTCCGGATGGTGCAGGTGCGTTCGTAATAGACTCAGTTTCTGCGACGAGAGGAAATGGAATTTCACAACAGTCCATCCGTTTGTCCCCCAGTTCTAATGCTGACATGGCATCTAAAAGATTCAATTGGGGAAGTTTCTTTTGTGCTATCCGCTGACCAATATGTTGCGAATTGTTGTCATCGGTTGCAGATGGACTGTCACTACTATCCATCGCCGTTGTCTCGTGTACAACATCGAGAGATGACTTTCCCTGGACATGCAGACCCCCCAATAGGGTCCCATCTATCACTGTGTCGTCGCAGCAGTGATTGGCATCTCCATCATCTACTGTCGTCGTCGTCGTCGTCGTCGTCGTCGTGGGAGCTCTCGACAGCGGGGTGAATGGATGAGAGAGCGAAAGGCATTCCGAGGCGACGTGACGCACTAAAGCCGTGATTTCGAGATAATCATCATCGCCATCACGGGAATAGGGAATTGATGACATGGGAGAATGCTTATGCTGGCAGTGGTGCGAGCCGTACGAGATGAGAGCATTAATGAAGCCGACACTACTACTAAGATTTGGCGGCGGCCTAGGTTGGTGTAGATATGGTATGCATGGTGTGGATAGGCTGTGTGGATGTTGCGGGTGTGGTCCATCCGTCGTCCCGCTAAATCTTCTCCTCCCGCCAAACCGGTTATCCGGTGTCGCCTACTAATTAGTAGATTGCCTACTAATTAGTAGACCAGCAATAACCCTCTAGCATTATCAGTACACTTCTATTTAATCCAAAATTTTGATATGTTTCGTCACTATATTTGGGGAAGGTGCCGCTATCTGGGCTTGTTGTAACTCCTAGTAGTCATCTATGTCGATCATTGTTAGTTATCACTATTGACGATTTTGGCGGAATTGATGTGTCAAAAAACATCCCCCCGCCCCCCTCGCCAAAATATCTACGTAGGAACTCGTTTTTTTGGTACCACAAAAAATTATTCATCCAATTATTTTGACGATGGTGCTCCGAAAGAAGGGTGGTATTGGTGCCGTCGGCAATCCATATGCAAGGTACATTCACCCCAGCGGCCCCATCAGGGAACGATGGCCGAATACCTGGAAACAACATCAGTGCATGGGGGCAGTCATCTGTGGATTGTTCTCCAACTTGGGAATTTGGAGATAGGTGAGTTGACTGCAGATGGTATTCAAGTTGACGACGAGGGTCCCGCTCCCGAAAATGCGATCGAACAAGAACCAATAGCGGGGGAAGTGGGGGATTGGGAGGCACCATTGATTTGCGTGCGAAGGAACAACAGTGCAATAAAAGATACAGTTGGGAGATGGGCTGATAAAAGTTGGAAGCAAGTTGGCACGATGACGGAGCTTGCAATTTTTCGTATGACTTTTCCTGAAGAGTACATTAAAAGCGTCATGATCCCAGCAACAAACGCGCACTTACCTGGTGAGAAATTGACTCTGAACGAGTTCTATGTTTGGCTTGGTTGTCGCTTTTTTATGGCATGTTTTGTTGGTGAGTTTGAAACGAGAGCATGGTGGTCAAAAAAAAGCGTGTCGCTTTGGGAGGGAGCCCCGTTTCGTCTTCGAAGTTTTATGGAACTTGAACGCTTCGAAGCAATCAATCGTGAACTACGATTGACAAATAAGGATACGCCCTCTTTCGAAGACAAGTTTTACCAAGTGCGAGAGCTGCAGGGTGCATTTAACGATCACTACAAAGAAAAATATTCGCCGTCATGGCTGTCCTGCTTGGATGAGTCAATGAGTCCGTGGACGAACAAGTATTGTCCTGGATACATGTTCGTTCCACGGAAGCCGCATCCGTTTGGGAACGAATACCACACAATAGCTGACGGGGATCAGGGGAAGCCAATCATGTGGAGGGCAAAAGTTCAAGAGGGGAAGGATCGCCCGAGCATCGTACCAGGCGAGTCGTGAACGGGCAAGTCACTACGTTCAACTACACCGAGCCAATCTCCCGGCATAACACAGCAAAACACTACGTCGACGATGTCAACAACCGCCGACATGATCCTATTGGATTGGATGCTGGGTGGGCAACAAAAAAATGGGAACATCGTCAGCTTACGTTCTTTTTGTCGGTTGCAGAGGTGAATGCAATCAATTCACAGGCACGTGGACGGAACGCTCCGGCAGTGCCGACATTAGTTTTTCGGAAGAAATTGGCGAGACAAATGATTGAAAATAAGCTTAATGATGATGGGATACGAGTCAATTCACCAATGAAGCCTAAAAAGCGGGATAGCGATGCATTTTTGGACGAACATCACTTGGATACCAGGCCAAATTTCACTGGAGCATGGGATGAAAATGCAAAAAAGTTCAGGGACGTCGGGACCAAGTACTGCAAGACGGTGTGCGCAACGTGCCCAAGATTGACGCGGCGGTATTGTCGATGTAATAGGAGGGTGTCGATGTGTTATTTTTGCTTTGCGGACCATAAATCATAGAGAAATTGGGAAAACATCAACCTACTAATTAGTAGGGGGGGAATTCGGGGATAGGGGTGGGTACAAGTATCATAACTTTTTAGTTATAAGGCCGTTTTCCTCCGTTTTTTTTTTGATTTGGTCGTCTTTGTCACCCAAAAAGGGTTTAAATAATGTATAAAAACGTTCGAAACGATTGTTAGAAGTTGATGTTTTTGCTCTCTATGTACGCCTACTAATTAGTAGGTTTGGGACGACGGAAAACCGATTTAGGTTCACATGAGTTCCACGTGTCCTTGCTTAGGGACACAAAATGAGTTCCACGTGTCTAGATTTGGGAGGCATGGTTTCCACGTGGAGTTGGTGAGGTATGTCCTTCTATCTCTCCAATCTCCCCAACACAAACAAATCAAACAACAACTTCTTTGAACCATGACCATGGCGTCATTTCAGGAATCGCCCTCCACCACCATCCATCACCGGCTCCGGTTCCGCGCTGCACAGCCCGTGGACATTCCGCGGTGCTTTTCGCTAGAATGCTTGGCCTACCTCCCCAATGCAGCGGCGTCGAAATCGACATTGCAACGCATTCAGCATCATGTAGCACCATTTTTTCGCTGCGTTCTCCTATCCGGAGATAAAACATACCTATCCGACGAAGTTACGGCAGATGTAAATCGCGATGATGTTACCGATCCATCAAAGTTCAGAGAGAGCAGTGACGAGGCATGTCACCACGTGCATCATTCGTCTCAGAGTGAACTGGTTGGATTTGTTTGTGCAACTAGATGTCACTACACACCCAACTTCAATAATGCCACTGACGCAACAACTTTGGAGGATAGGCTACCCCAAACTCGTGACGGTTATCTATACCCAACAAAACATGAACCAAATGGTCCCTGCCTTGCCATCCACTCCATCGTCGTCCAGAAGGAATATCAAAGGCAGGGCGTTGGGAGAGCAATGCTCGAAAACTTCATCAAATCCGTAACCCTGTACAATGCAGAGCTTGATGGGCATCGAAGGCATAACAAAATTATTGCAAAGAATCCATACACCAAAATCGAAAGAATTGTTCTGGTATGCTACAGTTCTATTGCTAAACTATTTATTTCTGCCGGGTTTCGGTGGAAGGCGACGATAAAAGGAGGCATTGATCCGCTGTACGAGTTGGAGAGAGAGGTTGATTCCTCTCCCTTCCCTGATTTACACCAATCATCGGTCGAGCACGATTGTTATCTGGTCGATGCATTCATAATACCAGGGGAACGTGGCAGCGGCACTCCTACCGCCATCGTTGTTCTGCATGATTCTCCTACCAACTTAATTGCTGACAATATGAACTCTGCATCTTCAGCAAATTCACCTCAGGACAACGCGGAGCTTGCAACAGAGAGGGCGGAGACATGGATGAGTTCTGTTTCAAAAGAATTTAGCCAACCAGTTACTGCATTTGTTTGGCGTATTAGTGTTGTCATGAGCCGGCGGGGTTCGAATGTAAGTTCAATTTCAGATGACGAGCTCAATCTCTCTATGCATGATGAGTGCAAAATTCTTCCAGAGATTAAACCGGAGATGCATTATGCTATTCGCCTTTTTACTGGGGCTGGAATTGAGATCGATAAGTGTGCGCATGCAACTCTCGCTGCAGCATCAGTACTATTTCATCGGGATACATCGACTAGAATTATTGAGGAGAGAAGTACCCTATCATTTCACTTTATGAATGAGCTAGCTCTAGAATCTCCGCTTGGTCTCTCATCTCTCCGGCAACCTTCTCAAACACTGCAAGTATTTGGTACCATGCATCCGAGCGGCATTAAGATCGAAATGAACTGTCCATGGAGGAATGTGAAGCCACTGCCTCTTAGTCCGGAAGAGGAAGGATCTGTTTTGTCTATGATCTGGCAGTCATTTATGTGGAATGATCACTTTACCAATGAAGAAGTAAAATCGTCGCCAGTAGATTATGTCCGTTTCGTGGGCTTGACCGATGATGGTGAAGATTTATTTGTCGAGTTAACTGCTGAGGGATTCGATTTAACATGTGAAATCGGTTTCGACTGCAATGAATTGAAGCAAAGATGGAATGGATTTCCGAAAGGAGTCATTATATGCTGCGAAGTACCGGATGTGTCGGGTAAAGTGGGGGATTCATTGTTGGACGGCCATCCTGAGGGCGGCACCGCCAATATCAAAGAAATATCAGATGATTTTTCAATTGATTTTTGCTCACGATACTTTCATTCGAATGGGCACAGTGACGTACAGGGATCTCACTCTGCACTCGGACCGTATTTTGGAGCCAGACTCGGGAAACGGAGATTGCTAGGGCTACAAAACTCTGACCGGGGAGGTTTGGTTCAGTGCAATTTGATGGAAGATGAGAGAGTATACTTGATTGGATCCACTATTACTACCATCACGGGGAAAACACAGATGAACACTTCTTGAAGTCATATAAAGAATATTGGCTATTCATACAAACTAGTTCAAAATGGTACACCTTGGGCGTCTTCGGGGCTAGGAGGCGGCTCGAAGCTCGACCAACCGGAGCGCAGTCGACTTTCTAGCTGATTCTCACAAGAATTAAGTTCCATTCGCTTGTAAAATGCGATCAACCTGAAATGAAGTGAAGCACAGAATATAAGCATCCGGCGGTCATATCCACCCAATCAAGCAGGTCGATGATTCGGCTCACCTATTTGGATCAAATGGAGACATGCGAAAATCGCTCACGTTGTGAAATGAAGAGGGAAGTGTCATATTGTCAATCGGAATGGAGTCATCCAGTGACACGAGCTTACGAAACAACAGAACCTTGATGAATAGAATGAAAAAAATAACAATCAATCTCTGTGAGCAACGAGCAAACATTGAAGTGCAATATCAATAAGAACTGGATACATCACAACCTTCTCGGCATTGTCCATCAAACTTTCTCGTCTCTTCTTCTGCTTTATCGTATCTGCTCCATTGATCAAATTATCCAACGACCCAAACTCATTTATCAATGCAGCTGCAATTTTCGGCCCAATTCCAGGTGCCTGAGAAGAGAGAATGTTTGAGTAAAAATGACCAAGATGATACAGCATCAAGTAAAATCATTCTCACCCCCGGAATATTGTCCGAAGAATCTCCAGCGAGAGCTAGAACATCTCCCAACTTGTCTGATGAGACGCCCCTGAAGTAATGGGTTGCATTAGAGTTAAGAAAGATGTGACTTCGACCAACATAAACACCGAAACATGAACATACCACTTTTCTACCACGTCATCGTGTTCTATCCGATCAAAGTGCATAGGATCAATCATGTGTACACTTGGTTCGATACCGCTGAAAACAATAAGCGAGTTAACAAAACCACAATTGAAGCATACGAGGCAATCGACACTGAAGAAACTTACGCGGGAGTTATGAGCTGCATGAGATCCTTGTCACCCGATAAAATGTCAACGTCAACACCATCTTTCAACGCTTGCCTTGTTAATGTGGCAATCACATCATCAGCTTCATACCCCTCCGCCTCTACCTGCACGACGCCAAAAGCTTCTGCTGCCTCCCTTACCAACTCAAATTGCGGTATCAAGTCCTCAGGGCAAGGACCTCGATTGGCCTTGTAATCTGGATAGATGGCATGTCGAAAGTTCGGTCCCTTGTAGTCAAATGCAAGTACTACGCGCGGCCGATCTCCCTTGAGCAGACGAGTGAGGAGAAGATTTTGAAGCATACGACACACCCCATGGAGAGCACCGGTGGGCATGCCATCCGATCGATGCAGTGGTGGTATGGCATGGTAGGCGCGAAAGATATATGCGGATGCATCGATAAGTAGTAGAGGTTCTCTCCGACGGTGGACTGCGGCATCTTTTTCCTCGGGTATGGTTGGTTGCAATGATTGCGACGACACAGACATGTTTTCTTCTCCACCGTCACCTATTTCGGTTATGGTCTTATCACTATTCGCACCGTTCCGTTTTCTATCACCATGCCGCGCTAAATTTCCATAGTAGTCATTTTTCTTGTCGCCTTTCTGTTCCTGTGCAAGGCGTCTCTCCTCTCTCTTAATATCCCTTGCCAGCTTTCTGTATTTGTAGATGCAAGACCTAAAGTTGCATATTTGATTGCCAAGCACGCAGTGAGACCTCCTCAGCACAAACGTTGAACATTACCTATCACTGACATCAAAACTTACGCCATTTCATTACCTGCACTAGCCATCGCTTCCAAAACATCCTTATTGGTACCTGTATCATAATCAACGTCGCCGAACAAGACACGTGCAACTTGCTTCGGACTGTTAATGTTAAACTCCACCCCGTTATTGAGATGATATATTTGAAGCGTGAGATGTTCGAGTTGGCGAGAGAGTGTGGTAAGATGTGATGTGCTACTGGATCCGTTCGAAGCCTCCGCTGGAATGTCGCGTAGAAAACTATCACTATTCAGTGAACCATTGACAGGAGTTTCACCCCCCATTGCCTTGGATTTAATTGGCTCCATGAATGACGGTGTCACGCGAGGAACGATCCTTTTGTAAGAATATGCATTTGCAATAATGACATTCTCCGAAGGAATTGTTTGTTCAGACAATGTTGACATATCTTGTGAAGAGTCGCTCGATGGAATAATTTCCACCTCATTGCTCAACATTGATGGTCCCTGCAGTTGCTGCGGTTGGATTATCCGAAATGACTTACTGGTAGAACTCCCTTCGATAGGATCACTCAAGCTATCATATACATCCGAAGGATAGTCATCATTTGTCACGTCGTCACCAGATGCATCTACACTTTCGTCTGTATTGTATTTGTTTTTGGTTGAGTAATAATCAGAAACGGAGGGTGGCATTGGTCGGGACGAGCCTGGTCTGATGGGGTAGATTTGGTAAGCAGCTCGAGGAAACATCCTGGCCCTATTGTTCTGTATCGTTGTTCCTTCGTCTTCATCGTCATTGCAATCGTCGCCCACGAATGCTGAGAATGCCGCTGCTGACGACACACGACGACGTGTCACCTTCGGCATTGGTCGAAGTCTGGATTGTTCGAACTCCTCGAATGCGTTGGCGGTGGTGAAACGAAAAGTAAGACTGTTCGAGTGAAAGCATGCTGTCATCGTCGACAATGATGGCGGTGACAGACGCCGATGCAGACAGAGTCGGCGACGGGAGGCGATGCAAGATGCAGAAGATCGGACAATTCGGCAGCCACTGCCAGTGCACAGTCGAAGAAGAGTGGATAACATAACGACGATTCCAAACGTTCTCATATTCGGCACTCCAGCTTGCCATCGACTTTGATGATAGGACTGGAAAAACACTTGCAGTGTATGGCAGAGAGATGGATGATTGAAGCTCCTAAATATCTACCAGCTGGCCACGGCCATGGTCGATCGTCGGCGTCGGACGTCGAATGCTGAAGCTTGATATCGACGGACAGACGGACCGAGAAAGCGCACCTTCGACGGACAGACACACAGGCGTAGCTAGTGTGACGGCGGCGATCATTGTGACGATGTTTTTTGTGTCTCTCTCTTGTGTGTGTTCGACGCCCGCCGATAGATTCTGCTTTCTGGCCACCAGCCTTTTACTCCTAGCGTTTAGCCCAAGGCGATGGACATGTCGTAGCGGAGGCGATTATCCATGAAGGTTGCAGTTGAATGAAGGATGCAATCCAGGAGCATGAATGGCAAGCCACATCGCAAGCGATCAATCAAATACATCGACCCCGTCTCTACCAAATATCTACCATTCCCTATTGCCTCCGTAACAACAGTCCTATGCGTGGCATTGGTTCTGTCGACTATTTCAGCTCTCTACGCGGGTGTTCAGAGGAAACACGCTGTGCCTTCGATCCAGAGAGATGTATCCGTGTCACCACCGGGAAAATTAGTTGCTGATACAGACGTCAGCGCCACCAAGCAACGTTCAGACGGTAAAGACATCAATGGCGATCATGGACCCTCGATTCGAACCCTGCAAGATCTTACCCCTTCCGAATTATATCCTAAAGCTGGACCACACCGTCATATTGTAGATCCGCCTCTAGATGAATTGCCGGTTACCTTAGTCACATGCACCACTACCGTTGGATACTTGCATGTAAGTATTTCAATAATAAATAAACCATAAGATGACTCGATGTCAAGCACAATATATGGCACAAACTCATTAACGTTCTTTCATTCTCAAAAGATACTGGTGCACCCAAGTTGGGCTTCTCTTGGCGCTGAACGATTCCTCCAGATGGTAAACTCAAATTACTTTTCGAGTAAAGTGGTAAGTCGACTGTTTTCTGAGTATTTTTCTCCTTTGCACCTTGACTGATACCAATACTGATACATGTTCGATCTACCCCTTGCATCAAAGGCACTCATGAGATGCATCAAAAAATTTCTCTGTCAATTCGGGATAGCCGGAATACCTTCTTACAACAAACCTTATAACGGGAAGGGAAATCTGTTGATGGATGATAGGAATTGGCTACCAGAAGGTCCGACATATCGAATAAATGAATTAGGTGTGAAGCGGTTTGGTAAGGGGTATCTCGCCTATGCCGGCGGAGGCAAAAATAGCCGATCGAATCAGTTAATAGTTGCATTGGCCGACAACGAGAGACTTGGAGGAGGAAGCCCGTGGGAAGTACCTTGGGGTGAATTAGTTGGAAAGGAAAGCTTCGATACTCTGGACAAAATTTACACTGGCTACGGTGAGAATGGACCATCGCAGGCTCGATTGAGTAGAGAGGGTAGCTCGAAGGGTGTCGAGGAAGAATTTCCAAACCTTGATTATATTTTGGGATGTAATGTTATTGACTCCAGATGACTACCTAGCAAGCACCGACTTCATTTTTTATTAAACGGATTAAATGAAACACATAGAGTAATTAAATACATGGCAAGCAACTTCAGCAATTGTAATCGGTACAACATCCGTCAGTGCAAGTCACAGAGCAGTTGACGTAAATGGTTACTCCAGCACTGCATAAGCTTTCTGGCACTTCACCTTGAAGAAAGTTATTCACTAGGTTGATCGATTCGAGGTTAACGAGATTTCCTAGTGCCGATGGAACATCACCCTCCAGTTCATTTTCTTGTAGGCCAACGATTCCAAGACCCAAACATTGTCCAAGTGTGCTGGGTATTTGACCAGTGATGGAGTTGTCAGAGACGTCGAATTCATACAATTTGCTGAGGCTCCCAATCGACTCCGGTAGAGGACCACTCAGCCCGTTGCTATCTCTGCGCTTATTGTTCGCAGCTGTGAAGGTTTCTAGACTTTCCATGTCACCAATCGCTTCAGGAATACTGCCGGAGAATACTATCAGGGAAACATGTTAGTCCAAGATTATCTTCTTGCAACGATGGATTCATTGGTACTGATCGACTTACAATTATTGTCCAAATTCACTTGATATAAGACCTGAAGACCGGTTATCTCGTTCGGAATTTGTCCTGTTTCGAAAGATTCCACGAGGCTTGTGAGCAACGGCGCAAAAAATGAAGTTAGTGTAGATAGGTTTGAAGACTTACCCGACAACAAGTTGTCAGTGGCGATTAATTTATTCAAGTTCACGAGGTTGCCAAGTTCCGATGGAAGTACATCACCAAAAAAGTTCTTTGAAAGTGTTATGCCCTGAAGAAAGCATCGGAGTCAGTTACGATTCAAAATTGTGGGTAAACAAAGGAAATGGTGTAAATGACTCACTTTCAAGTTTCCCAAATCTCCAATAGACGTGGGTACGGCACCTTCGAGCTCGTTCATCTCCAAGTTCAAGAACTCCAGGCTAGACATCGTTCCGATCTCTGATGGAACATTGCCCTGATGGTAGAACGCAAGTGGATTATTCATAAACGACATGATGAACAACTATCTCATAAGACTGCACACTGAGATACTTACAGTAATTGAATTCGATTGCAGAAAAAGTTGCGTGAGCCCCGAAAGAAGACCAACTTCAGTAGGAATGCCTCCTAATATGAGTTCAACAAAACAAGATACTTAGCACAGATGGCCGATAGAACAGTGCATATAAATCTACTTCACGGAAGCTCACCAGATAAGGAGTTCTCATATAATGCCAAGATCTGCAACGACTTGAGAGATCCAATTTCTGTTGGAATGGTACCTCCAATCCCTGAAAGAGATAAGTCAAGTAATTCCAAGGATGTCATGGTACCCAGTTCCGTTGGTAGGATGCCGCCGATACCTGAATTGTGAAATTTGATTTCAACAACCGACTCCCACAGTCCAATGGTCGTGGGCAGGCCATAGTCACCCGTGAAGGTATTTTCGGACAAGTCCACATACTTGATGTTTGCCCAGTCACCGATTGCGTCAGGAATGGCGCCACTGAGAGCTGTTGATTCATGATGGTTAGCAATATTGAGGCACAGGTCAATGAAGAGAGATATCGCTGCTCACCATTACCATACAATGCGATCATTTCCAACTTGGTCAGCTGACCGATCTTCTCAGGCAATCCACCACTTAACTGATTCAATGACAAATCCAGAGTCTCGAGATTGACCAAATCACCAATGCTCGCTGGAATAACACCCGTAAAAGCCGTCGCAGAACTTTCGATGGACTTTAGCTTCGTCAACTGTCCCAACTCTTCCGGTAATGGCCCATCCATCTTCGTTTTACCGATATATAGCTCCTCCAAGTTCACGAGTTGTTCAATTCCCGAGAGAGTCCCCGTAACGAACTCATTTCCGGCAATGCCCAAAACCTTAAGCGATGGAACATTGTAAAGATACGTGTACCCATCACCAACCAGTTTGCAATTATCAACCCTGAAGACTTCCAACTTTTGCAGTGCAGAAAGATCTGGGATAGTGCCGCTAATGCCCGTGTCAAAGAGGGCCAACGATGCTGAGCACGAATAACAAGTGAAGAGAACGAAACAATAGATGAGCAACACACGAATACAGGTTGGGCCAGTACAAAGGAGGAAAACAACTCACTCAAGTTGGCCAAGTTGCCAATCTCCAAAGGAATTTGTCCCGTAATGTCTGCGTTCTTAAACAGCCACAATCTGTATCAACGAAGTTGTCGCAAAGAAGTAAAATGAATGAGTCTTTGGAACGTAAAACTGCTATGAAATCCCACACCTCAAAACTTACAAGGATAGATTCTCCAGCCCACCAATCTCAGTAGGCACTGATCCTGAAATTTCATTCTCATTCAAAGTAAACTTCTCCAATTTTTTCAATTGACCAATCTCCGTAGCAATCGTCCCAGTCAGCTTATTATCATCCATGAATATTGTTCGCAATGTCTTCATGTCGTAAAGATGCGGAGGTAGTTGACCAATGATTTTATTCTTGTGCATCTCCAAATCTACCAGGCTTGTGAGGGTGGATAAGTCCGCGGGCAACCATCCACGAAGCTTATTGTTTGATAGAAGCAAGCTATGAATGGCGTTTTCACTCGTCTGTTGTTGCTGTTGCTGCTGCATTCTTCGTCGACCAGCCTCTTCTTCTGCCACATCACCGTAACATTTGATTCCATGCCACTTGCAGACATTAGCATCGGTCTTCCAATTGGTATTGTTCTCCCAATTATCACCATCCAAGACAGTGTAAAGTGTAACAGCAACGTAGCGTTGCATGAAGTTAAACTCGGCATCGGAGTCTGGTGGGTCTTGTGCCAACCCGTCCCAATCGTACTCAAATGTATCATCGTACAGCACCCAATTCAATGCGGCATTTTGAGGCGTGGCAATATCTGGATCGGCTACGGCATTGTAAGACTCCTCTGGCAGATTCAGCTTGAGCACAGCCATTGCGGCATTTTCCTTCACGACATATTCCTTTCCATTGGGTGTGGGTGCTTTGGATCCCGATTGGAATGTGGGACTGTATCCTGGCGATAATGTCGACGAGGAATCACCATCATTACCATTGGAGGCATTCTTTTCTGACCCATTGCTGTTCTTACCCAGAGTCACGCCCAAGGATGCACCGACGGCACCTCCCACCAGTAAGAAGACGACGGCAAAAATGCCACATTTCTTTTTTCGAGTCATACCAACTCGCTTGTCATTCGCTTTGGTGGCATCAACTTCTTCTTCCTCGCCAGCTTCGTAATCTCGATTCGTCTTATCGGCCAACACCTCATCTAAATTCAATTCAATCTGTTCACCCGCGTAGGCAACACTGCTTCCGGTGGAGCAGGGAGTCGTAGGACGAGATCGCGGAGACCGTCGTGTCCATGATCTGACTTTGGTGACGGCCGCCGGCGTTGTTGGCATACGGGGTAGGGGTGGTGGCGGCGGTGGTGGAGGAGGGGCATCCGAGTCGTCGTCGCTGTCGTCGAAGGAGGCAGTTCGCGGTGCCATGATGTAACGCTGGAGAGGTTGTCGATTATGCAAAATCAGTGCATCGCTGCTGCGATGGAGATTATTGGATCCATGAAAGCAATATTCTGATTATATGCTCGTCAATAAGGTGCTGAGAGCAGGGCATGGTAGATGGTGGGTCCCATAGTAGCAAGGACAGAAGCCCACCCGCCATGATTGTTATTGTTATTGTAACATAGTTTAGGATTGAGATTGTGGTTGTGGAGGAGGCTGGGCGGGCTTTTGTGTGAGAAAAAGAAGTGGTGGCGTCGGAAAGATTTCGTGGCGGGACAGTTCGCGCGCTAGGTTTCCTCTTTCTCGCAATTTTGGCGCGAGTGTGGCGAAAAATATGGCGGAAGGCGATGGCTTCATAAGAGGCTTCAGAAACCTCTTTGATAGGAACGACCACACCACTGTGACAGCACCGCTTCCCGTCTGCTCAGCGAAGTTAAGCACAGTCGGGCATATCAGTATCAGTATCAGTATCAGTATGATGCATCTGCATCGTTTCACCACTTTTGCTGCAAACAATGGAGATTCATCGACGAGCAACAAGGCCACCCAGCTTAAATAATGCAAGTGACAATAGCTCATCAGATAGCAATGTTGCGTCGGCACAAGGTGGCGGAGGTGGGAGTCACGTTGCGATCTCGGGCCCGCCTACCAATACCAAGACGACCGGGCGTCGCTCTATCAAAGCTTTGGTGTTGGTGGCGGCTGCCGCAGTAGCAGTACTTTTGTACTTGATATCAGACACCGCATCATCTATAAGTATCAGCAGCAGCCTTCGACGGGCATCGACATCATTTAGCTTACAACAACATTATCCCACCGTGAATCGTGAGGACTTCGTAGCGGCAAGAAAACAACTATCGCAACTTCGTGAAGAATTTTACTATCGATATGGTGGGGAGGAGATGGCCATGAAAATGCTACAACGCGGCTTGCGCACTTTCGAACAAACCAATAGTGGCAAACAAGACAATGACGAGCATGGGGGTTCCATCCGCGCCACTGCGAACCGATTCTTGAGCGCCATTGTACGACATGAAGGTGATTCCGCTTCAATACCATCGTCGACTCAACAACAACAGCAACAACCCGAATTTGTTATGGCCTTTGCCGGATATTCCGTAACGGTTGGACGTGGAAATCATTTAGAACAATCCTATCCATTCGTTTTGGAAAAGATATTATCGCCCATACTGGAATTGCCACCATTAAATATCAAATTGACTGTCCGCAATTCCGCCATTGGTGGCATACCTTCCTTTCCATACGGGTGGTGTTTACGAAATTTCTTGGGTGAGGATGCTGACTTAGTGAGCTGGGATTATGGTATGAATGAAGGGAATGGAGCGTCAGGCTTGGAGAGTTATGTACGACAATCATTGGCATTGCCAAAGAGTCCGCTGTTCGTGCTTTTGGACATCAAGACCCGTCCACGGTTGGATATATTGCAGAGATATGTCAATTTGGGTGTACTATCTGATCCGATAGCGCTTGGAGGAAAGGATGCGGTAGATCCTTTATTGTTGGAGGTGCCCGAGAATAAACGACCGGTTGGGCTGCAGAAGTGGGAGGAATGGGGTGCTCCAAAGGGTGCACCTGGACAGAGCCCGTGGCATGCAAAGAAAATGGAGCATGAACTAATGGCATGGATGTTGGCAATGCGCATGCTTGATGCATTGGATATGGCACTAAATGTGATGGAACAAGATGTCAATTGGCGAATTCCAATTCTTGCACTCCTAAAAGAGCAACAAAAGCGAGGGTCTGCGGAAGTTGTCTTCCTCCCACCTCCAGTCACTGATGTGAGCAAAACTGGCGTTCCCTCTCTGTTGCATGGGAGTGAATCAACAACTAAAGAATGGCACATGGGTCGAATATCTTGCCGTACTTCCTTTCTACCGACAATATCTGGTGACCTGAACTCGATTGTAGAATCAGGAGTTACAATGGACGATGCGGATATGCTACAACGTCGCGATGATGTACTTTTCGATGGTGGCTGGGTAATGGATGTGGGGAAGCTGGAGCGAGAGACGAAGTTAAAAGTGTTAAAATATGGTGGATTGGGATATATTGACATGAAGATGGCATTATACGGCATCCCAACGTCGGGTACACTAAAATTCTGGTTGCCCTACGAAGGCTCGTCAGACCCAGTTGAGAATGCAAGTGCGTCAGAGTATTTTAATGCTATTGTTGTTTGTGAAGTAAACGAAAAGAGAGGAGACAAAGAATGCAACATGGTATCTGATCTTGAATTTCGAGTGGGAGATGCAGCTGTTCCAAGAGGAAATATTTTACAAGTGAAGGACGTGGCGTCATATCTCAAGAAAGATATCTGTATTCGAGTGATAATACCAACAGAAGCAAAAATATCTCTGAAACATGGCAGCTTCGACGTCGGTCTTGCATTAGAAGTTAGAGTGTCAGGAAACGCAGTCACCAGAGAGAACGGTGCATGTTCAATATCTCATGTAATATGGGAAAACCAAGATGCTCACTAATAATATCATGTTAAACAACCCATCGTTTTAAAATTGTTCCTATTAGGCTGAATTATTCATTCAAGCTGACAAGATGGAAAAGTGAAAACTCTTTAATTTCAAGTATCTCTTCTGTTGTTTTACACGCTGTGTAACATCATCAATTGTCTCCATGCATAAAAACCCTAATCGTATGCAGAGGGGCGTCTAGACCGCCTTAAATGCTTATAATTCTTTCATGCATTCATCTCTTCATATCGCCATCGATCTTGTGCAAAAAATTTGACATTTTCCCGTATTCTCGCAGACTCATGTGTGCTACGTGATGGTGTATCTCCTCGGCCTACGAAATGGCATATCCTCAGATGGTTCAAACCCAGCATCTTCATCTTCGACATCCGGCATATTCTCGTCCATCAGTTGACCCTCCTCTTCTTCCTCATTAACTGTGCACAATAGACTTCCTGAGAATGGAGATGAGCTGGTACGCGATGCTGGCCTCGCTTTGACAACTCCATTAGTCCCAGCTTTCATTGCCCACTGCTTTACCTCATAATCCTCCTCTTCCTCCTCTGGCGGGGGAGGACTACTGTCCTCCGCAGCCTCGGTACCTCGCTTCACAAATCGTCCCTTCACGCGCATGCGTCGATCCGCCAAATTCTTCCGGCAATTGTAACGAATTTTCTTGTTCCATACCCTGCGGGCACGTTTCGCGTTGAATTTATGGATGATGGCCGCACGTTCTGCGGGGGTGTAGACGCCTATCCGACCGTTCTTGTTGTAAACCTTGTGTTTGAGTGATCAGATTCAAATATTGAGGAACACATCTTCGAGCACGATTATTGGAACAAAAAATGCACACGAGTTGCTACACACAAAACGTACCTCCTTGTACTTCGTCAAGGAATGTGGAAGAATTAACGCACTGGCCTTGTTTTCGGCATTCGATCCTCCACTATTCGATCCATTGTTGCCATCACTTCCCTCGCTCAAGTCCTCCAGCAATCTTGCTCGTGCTCTGCGTAGCAACTCTTCTGGTTCCAAATTTGCCTCATCATCTTCATCGGAGGGCGGGGATTTGAGGATTATGTCTGAAGGCGATGGAGACCGGGTAGATTTTCCCCGTGCCGACTTGGAATTGCCGCTAGAACCGCTTTTGTCCGTCGACGAGGAGCTGTTCTTGGTGGAAGATTTCACGGCATCATCCAGGCCCGAAACAGAGTCTGGACTGGTGCCCAATCGTGACGATCGTTTGGTTTTTCTTACAGCATCCGAGGTGGCATAATGCTGAAGAACCCCCCCCTTACTCTTTCTGTTGCTGCTGGCTGCAGCAGACGAAGAAGTATCGATTGCGTCCTGTGAATTCAGCGTAAATCCATGCGACACTCCCCACGTTGTATTCTCACTATTGTTACTACCATACTCTCCAGACTCGTCCACAATCTCTCCCAGCACTCGTCGTGTACTTGCCAACTCCTCCTCCAAAATACTGCTCGGTAAAACAAAGTGTTGTCGATCGTTACGATGTGCGTAGAGATCCCATTTTTCCATGCCCTCAGGATTCGATGCCGAACGTAGTCTTCCACCTCCAATATAACTGCTCGTTGTGGATGGCGGTGCTGGATAGTCGTGATGATACGTCGCGTAGGTTTGGGTAGGGAGAGCAGATGGCCCGCTACTAGCGACAATTGATTCAGCACTGGCAGCGAGTATGGTCATGGGGCTCCTCGATGGTGGTGGGGGCATACTCTCTGTATCATTGTCGTCCAAAGTCAAATCTTGATGTGGTGTAATTTGCTGTGATGGCGGATACTGCTGCTGCTGATGCGAAGCCGGTCCATCGTCGTCTGGGCATTGGGACACAGCGGTAGACGCAGCGGCCAGCGCCGCGAGGGCGTCAAGTGCCGACTCATTATGGGTGAACATTCGCATTGGATTGCTCGATGAATATCTGTCTTCGGTGAGACACTGTGCGACGCTATCGACGTAATCGCAGGTGGTTGCCGTGATCGTGATTGGCAAGACCGTCGCCGCCGCCGAAGATTCGGGTGGCATTGTCGTCATTGTTGGAATTGGCCGCGACTTTCACCCGATAAAGCCCGTGATTAGATGCTATTCTCTGCTGCTGCCTCGAAGATAAAGCTTGGCCACTGCTCAATGATGTATGAAGAGCAGAAGATTCCTACTTCGGCCCGTCCAAGATGATGGTCAATGTGAGAACGAATTGAAATTGGTTTGAATTTTTGTCCGACGGCGACGGTGTCTCTGCGATTGAAGATGTTGTTGCATGTTGCAACTTGAAGCAAATTTTGGCGCGGAGTGCACAAGAGATCGAGCGAGAGATGGAAGCTCGGAGGAAGCAATCAACTAGCTTTTGCGGCACGTGCGACGCATGCAGCAAGCATGCAGAAGTTCTCTCAGGAATTCTGCGGTTGCGCGTGCGTCAGTGCTGACACCACGTCTGGCCGGCGCTTTCCCGCAAAATGAGAGTCCTCCCGCCAAAAATTCACACTGCCACGTGGTCACGAGTGTAGCAAGGTGGAGTACAATGGAAGAGGACAAAGTTGGGAGAGACTCAATCGACATAGAGGACTTAGTAGGGGTGCAGAACTGTTGAAATCAGATTTATTTATTTCATCCTTTACTGTTTTCGGAATTAAGCAATAGATATTCCCCGAATTTGAGGAATGCCCTGCCACGATGGCTAATAGCATTCTTTTCGTCCGTTGTCATTTCTGCGTATGTTTTTCTCTCGCCACTGCCTTGATCTTCCTCCGTTGGCTCGAAGATGGGATCCCACCCGAAATCTTTGCTTCCTCTTGCAGGTACAATCCGCCCTTCTGTCCTTCCCTCGAACAATTGAACTTCCTCACCAGGACTAGGAGAGTATGCAATGATTGTTTGTGCATACGCTCTGTCGTCATTGAAGCCACACAATAGCTTATTCAATCCGTCATGGCCCAAGCTATCCAAGAACCACTTGATATACGGTCCAGGTAAGCCATTCAGTCCGTAAAAACAAAGGCATGTGTCTTCTGTAAAAACCGCGGCTTTGATTTGTTGAGATGCAATGTTACATTTTTCACGTGCAATATCTTGCGGTGAGCCTTGAAGCTCCGGTAGATCTAGCTTGAAGTTGTCAATGTCAAATGCAAATGAGCTTGCGGACAGCAGACGCTGCACTTCCGCTAGTTTGTTTTTGTTCCCAGTGACAAATGTGATTTTCTTTCTTGTTGACATCAGATACTCTTGACCACGTTCAACTCTGTACACACTTTCCAACCTCAAGCAATCTGGCACTTCATCGGCACGTGGATACGATTCCTGTGCTCCTCTTTTGCGAACTGACATGCTTGCTACTCCACATGACATGCATGCTGCATTATCTAAATCAATTCCTCGTGATAGGTAGGCAGCGAGTGCACCGCAGAATGCATCCCCAGCACCAACAGCATCCACGACAGGCTCGGATTTGCATGGGAGATCAATGGGCTCGCTGATCATTCTCGTTTGAATACCATCATCGCTCTCTGTTCCGGACGGTCTACTAACCTCATTCTTTTTTACAATCATTGCGCCCCGTGCACCTAATGTAACAATTACAGCTTGCCGCACACCTTTTTCTAGCAATGCTCTAGCCATGGCCTCCTCCCCTTCTCCAGTAACAAAATCGCTACTTGACAGTCCACACAAGGACGCTAGCTCAGTTTCATTCGGAATCAAAATGTCGACTGAAGAGTACCATTCGTTTGTGAGCTGCCAACCTTTGGGTGCAGGCGCAGGATTTAGAATTGTCAGGGCTCCTAGTTTCGATGCACTCTGTAGTGCGTGAAGTGCTGTTTCAGGTGCAATTTCCAGTTGAACAAGCACCATTGCTCGTTCACGATTGCCTCCGTCACTACCGCTCAACAAATCCATCAGTGATGTTTCTACTTCCTCCTTGCCCAAGTGCATATTTGCACCTGGCGCGACGACAATTGTATTCTGTCCCGATGTCGTATCCACAATGATACTTGCCACACCAGTATGTACGCCTTTCGCTCTCGAATCGCTCTGATTTAACTTGACGCCCTTGGATAGCAATTTTGATAAAATGCTGTGTCCCATATCGTCATCCCCAACACGACCAATCATGTGCACCCCTTGTGTTTCGTCGACTACGCCAATCGAAGATGCTGCCACGGCCTGATTGGCACCCTTTCCTCCAGCAGTGACGATGAAATCCGTACCAAGGATGGTTTGGCCGGGAGATGGCAGTGATGGTGCATAAGTTGTTAGATCCTGGTTGATGCTTCCAACGACTATTACTTTACCGGGAGGGAGCTCATCGGAAGAAACATCTTCAGCCAACATTGTCATCGATGGGTGCTTTCTTATTTGATTTAGATTGTGACTACGAGAAACAAGGCCGCGAGGAGATCGGTAGCTCGAGTACAGTAAGGCGGGTGTTGATGTTTGCAAGGTGAGAGTATAACGGCAGAGTAGTCCTAGCAGAAGAATAGTTTTGCTGCCATGGCGTTTAGGCATACCCTTACTCATGCCATTGTTGAAAAGGCCCGTGGATGGCACTGTGGCGTCGTCAGCGCCATCGAGAGTGGTGAGGCAAAGGACACTACTACTATCTACAGGCTGCAGTGGTGTTAGTCTGGCCGTCGATTGGCCAGCCATCCGTCCCAGCCATGCTCCATGTAGACTCACATAAAGTAAATCTACATCTGCTCTGTAGCAGCAAGTGGATCGAGGAATCTCGAACAAGGAGAGAGAATAGGTACACTACCCCGCTCTGTCCAACAATCGTACGGCGAAACGATGACAGAGGGAGAGAATAATTCCTGTTACTCTATGTCGAAGGACACTCCCTGTCGATCATAATCTGGCGCTGTGGCAGGAAGTCCAATTCAATATTTCTACGTAGGAATAGGTAATACATATTTCAATGGAGAAAGATCATAAATTTAAATTCGGTGTACATATGTAGGAACTAATAGTTCATGCCCCTAACGCTCCTTACTCTCACTATTTTGCTCGGTGTCAGTGGCCGCCAGTGGCCGCCCCCAAACCAAAAGTATGAACCCGACAATGAGGACGAGAGATGGCGATTGCGCTGCAAGAGTAACATAACCATCCAAGCAATGCGAGTTTCGATTTCAACGCATTATCGTTGCATTGAACATCTGGCTGATTCATCGTATCGAATGAACGGCACGTCAGTTTAGGAAGTATCGGCTGGTGAATTGACGATCTAAGAGCTCATATTAAGTGGAGAGTAACAATGAGCCATCGCACTCAATTGCAACTGAAAAGGAAGGGTCGACTTTCACGTGTAGTTCTAGCCGCATGTGCGATTGCTGCTATATGTCATTGTGGAAGCAACAAGGTATGTCAAGAATTGCTTGCCTTTTTAAACCGTCCCTATTTCTTCCCTCCGTCTCATAAATTCACAACCACTTAGACCAATTTACGATATGGAGGCAATCAATTCCTAGTTCTAGCATCTGCTGAAAACATAATTGATAGGCAAACGGATGGATCACGTCCATTGCTAATACGAGGTAGTCAGATACTGAAAGGACATGTCAACAATGACTTAGAAGAATCAACACGGAACCTAGTAGACGACAATAATAACAACGACGAGGAGAAACAGAATGGCAGCGAACCTTCCAAGAACAGCAATGCTCGTGTAAGGCAATCAAGCACAAGAAAAACGAACAAGAGGAGAAATAGAGGTACAACGAGCCATGAAGCTTCGACTGGTGCTGAAACTAGCGGGAGAAGGACCCGCAAAGGTGGTCGAAAGAAAACAAGGAATACCGACACGAAAAAAAGGGTAGCTGTAGAAAAAAGGAACAGAAGGAAGAAGCAAGGCACAACCAAGAGGAACAGGACCAACAGGATAGGAGGACAAAAGAAACCCCAACAGATGATTGGTGCTACTGCAGTTGACTATCATGACAAACAGCCACAGACGATCGAAGATGGTTTCACAGGTGAACCGAAAACAGATAAGACTATCATTGCTGTTCCGCTTAGCGTTGGAGGTAGCTCTGCAGCCCAAAATTTCATGTCCAAATTCAACCAGTCTTGGAGTGCTCAGAGCAGTGGTAAGCCGGGAAATAGTGGTGGTCAAATGAAAACCTTTGGATCTGCTGGATGGGATACTCCTGGAGGATATGGAACTACGACAACTTTGTGGGAACCCTCTGGCGGTGCCGCAAAGGCCTGGAAAGGCTCTGTCGGCAGTTGGGGGGATGGCGATTTCGTGTTGGTCGATGAGGTGAACTCTTGCCCATGCACGTATGTCGATGCCACAAGTTGGGGTGGTGGAGGGTGGGGTGGATCGGTATGGGGTACCTCGGCATGGGGCGCACCGACACATGGTATTAGCGGCAAGGCAGGGAAAAGCACGCCGATTCATACTCAACAACAAATAAAGGTATGCACATGCATGCCGACATACTTCCCGACGTTCATGCCCACTTACATGCCGACAACGTAAGATCTTCTCATCTATGCCGTTGAATTGAGTGTCATATTGTGTACATACTTACTTAATTCTTTGTTGCTATTCAATGCTTCTTCAGAGAGGATGAATTGAGTGAGATGCCAACACTCATGCCAACGCTGATGCCAACGCTGATGCCAACGCTGATGCCAACACTCCAACCCACTCTATTTCCCACTTTTGATGAGGACATCATTTTACCGTGAGTACAAATCTGCCAATTACTCCCAATACTTTTGCTTTTTCATCTAATCATTGCTCGCTGCTGTACTACCATTCCGACAGAACACTCGTACCGTAAGTGATCCATCGTCCTTTCATTTAAATCATGCTCGTGTGCAGCTCATCGTTTTTTCATCTTTCCAACGATATTATACTCAGTACGTTGAGTCCAACACTAAGTCCAGCACTAAGTCCAACATTAAGTCCAACACTAAGTCCAGCACTTAGTCCAACACTTAGTCCAACACTTAGTCCAACATATAATCCAACCGGTGAGCCGACAATAGGACCATCACTTAGTCCAACGTTGAGCCCAAGTTTAAGTCCAACGATATCTCCGTAAGTACCTACCATGTATTCGCTTGAAATAACGGGTGAACATCATTCATCATATCACTCTTGCTTTTCCATTGCCACTTTCCCAGAACATTCTTGACCACAGATGGAGTAGTGGATCCGACATTGTCTCCAACAAAGTCTCCAACTTTGTCCCCAACATTTTCACCAACCTTTTCCCCGACTTTGAGCCCGGTGGATAAGAACAAATTTGATCCAACGTTTAACCCATCGTTTACCCCAACCTTAAGCCCAACGATAAGCCCAACCATAAGCCCAACGATAAGCCCAACGTTTCGCCCAACGTTTAGCCCGACGAAAAAGCCAGTTTAGTGCTCACATTGTGAGTATCTTCCATTGTATTCAATAATTTGAGTTGTGCGTTTGTCCTTTGCATTCTATGCAGAATCGTCAATTGTACTTTTGCCAGCTCGTTCATACTGCATCTTATCTTGTCCAACTGTTTTGTACTGCGACTCAGAGTCCTAAACAAGTTCAGTTTATATTGACGGCTCGAAAAGTGAGGATGATCTCATAGCATACTTTTCATACACAAGGCAGCGATGAGCGATGTCATACCTACCAGCATGGTGGCTGATTGGTATGTTTTGTCCCGGACAACGACAGGATATATGTAAAAATATAATGATGACGAGGATTGTACCTCCATTCTCAATATTCAACATTGACTTGAAAATGCGTCCCGTCCATGAAACAGGAAGGTCTCTAGTCGAAGTCAAAGTCGAGATCGATATTCATTCGGCTCTAGAAGAGCCATTGCATCGGGAAAGAGGCACGGTATTGATGACTGATGTATTGCCAACAGGGAGTACTGTTGGTAGTAGTAGGGACAACCATCGTCGCCGTCATCCGTCTTCGTCTTCGCAGTCATGACCATTCGTCGCTTCGTGCTTTCCGTCGTCGTTTGAGCCTACTATGGTATGGTATCTATCTGTATCTATGTTGTGCAGCGTGCCAAAATGAGGTTTGGCGATTATATCTACGTCAAATATCGTAGGTAATCGCTCAAACAGGTTCTACACCAGCATGACCTCTCAACCATACCATCGAGAGAGAATCGAGAAGGAGAGGTGCCGGTGCCGATGACAGCCGATGACGATGGTAGTAGTAGATACTCCTACTCTAGAGCTAGAGTGGTAGATGAAAGACGATCAATATACCACACCTACTCGTAGATACAATTGGTCTCACATCGCACTTATTACCACCTCTTCCTCCAAATCCAATCGATGACAAGGTAAAAAGGAACTTCAATGACAGAAATTACTCGAAACGATGGCAAGGATGATGGAGGCAGTGGCAAATCCGACGAAGATCGGAATTCAGATCAGGAGAATTTTTTCATGAGACAAGCACTGAATGTGGCAAAAGATGCTTTGGAGATTGGGGAGGTACCAGTCGGTTGCGTGATTGTTTTGCGGGATGCGACATTAATTACTAGTACATCAATACCCAAGGAGCACATTCGAGGTAGCTGCACTTCTTACGACATGTCTCCGTCGGTGATTATATCACATGGTTCCAATCAAGTCAACGCCACACGAGATGCAACTCGTCATGCCGAAATTGTTGCCATCGATCGTTTGCTTGCGCGTGGACGTTCCTCGGACCAATTAAAACTTCCGCCGGATGTTATTTGTAAATCGGCTGAGGATGGGGAACCCACAGCCGATTCGAACGGACGAGTGAAATATGAGGACAGTTGGATCAACATACCTGAATGCAGTGATCACTGGAAGAATTCGTTCGGTTGGGGAAGCGGTAGGGTTTATGATAAAGACATTTTATCGCAATGTGATTTATATGTCACCTGTGAGCCATGTATCATGGTAAGAAAGAATTGCGAGTGTGTGTGGTATCAAATATTATTCGAATTAACTACGATTGTCATCATTTTAGTGTGCAGCAGCGTTATCAATGACAGGGATAAAAAGAGTTTTTTTTGGTTGCAAAAATGATCGCTTCGGAGGTTGTGGATCATTGTTGAACCTACATAAGCCAGATGCACTTCCCTCACCAAAGCACCTCGGATTCACAATATACGGAGGCATTCTTGAAGAAGAAGCCATTCGATTGCTTCGTTCATTTTATGATAGGGAAAATTTCCATGCACCTGCTCCGGTGCGCCGTAGAAAAGTCGGGAGATCAGGCTGATAGGACAGAATTGCTATTGCTTCGCGAGGTGGTCTACACTGAAAGTAACGGAATAGAACAAAGTGTGAGCAAAGGTTATCAATGTCGCTCCGTAACCTCCCAGAGTGGATCGCATGGGCATTATTAACCGAATCCCCTCTCCCTTTTAGAGATAAAGCCAATTCGTCATCGCTATAAGGAAAGGCACATTGTCTGCGCATCCTCATACTCTCGTATACTAGCGACGACGTTGGTATGCTTTTGCACCGATAGGAAAACTTTCTACCCATGAGTAGGTGTTTGGACACCAGGGCGAAGGCCTAGTAATGGTGCGGCTTTAGGGAAAACAAGCAGGGGTTGTTCGGGAGCAGTTGATCCTCACCTTTAATGTTCTCCTCGCATGTAGCATGAAGATAGTCATCGACGATTCGACTTGAACCTCTTCTTCCTAGTTTTGTTGTAGTTGGCTTCTTTTATCCGCTCCTTCTTCTCTTCCTTCTTTTTAGCCAGTATTCTATCATCTTCTTCTTTCCTTACAAGGCTTTTCTCCTGTAATTTCTCAGCATCGGTTGCCAATGAATTTCGCAAATGTTGTTGAATTGCCGCAAATGGATTCGCCACAAAGGACGGATGTTGAAGCACAAGACCCATATGTGTGATTTCAGCAGCGGCAAGTGCCTTCTTTGCCTTATTGGTGTTGTGTGAAAGGCTATTAGACTTTTTATCGTCGTGTTTGGTGATGTTGGCTGGTAGCTTAGACACTGCATCGCTGAGCGCATCTCGAATGGCATCCAATCCATCGATTTTACCCTTCTGCTCCTCAAGACGCTGTAAACGAAGCGACGAAAGCACCATCTTTTCCCGATTTAGGTATTGTTCTCGCTTAGCAAGTCGCTTCTTCTGTCCACGGCTGAGAACGACATCATCCTTCTCACTTGGAGAGTGAGTGTCGACCTCCAACTTTGCGGCGGCGGAGTCGGATGAGAGTGGTGCACCTTTCACATCACGGGACGAAGCCCTTGAAGCAGCACGGAATTTGCCAACTTTTGATGCTTTTGGCATCGTAGGCTACTTTTTCGAACACTACACTTGGGGATAATTATTTGGTGCCCTCCTATCCGACACTACCGACATCGTCATGGTCACCATCATCTCACCATCATCATGGTCTTATGATGGTCGATGGTGGTGGTGGTTTGTGTACGAAATGTAATGTGTGGTGGTTCGCCCTCGCGTCTGCCCGTCGACACTGCTCTTTCAACTCTACGTTTGGAACAGTATCTATGATTTACACATAAGTACACTAAATCCATTCAGATTTTGAAATTCAAATGATCTTCCTCATAGGAATCAATACTTTTTTGGCTTAAAAGTCTCCATCACCATCACTACCCACCACCACAACCAGCCAAGCACTCCGCCGCCGCCCGCCGCAAACCAACCTACAACCTACCCACAATACACCTCTCACCTCATCACCAATCATACCACCACAGCATCGCTACCACTACCAGTGCGAGCAAGGCCATGGCAAAGGGCAAGGCCCACATCTCTCTCGTCGTTATCGGCCACGTCAAAGCCGGCAAATCCACCACCGCCGGCCACTTGATCTACAAATGCGGCGGCATCGACAAGAAAACCATTGACAAGTATGAGCGAGAAGCCAATGAACTCGGTCGGGCATCTCAAAAGTTTGCTTGGGTCACTGATAATCTCCAGGCCGAGCGCGAACGCGGCATGACCATCGATATAACACTGTGGAAATTCTCATCGGAGAAATACGATTTTACTGTCATAGACACGCCAGGAAATAAACTGTTCATTAAGAATATGATTACGGGCACAAGTCAGGCAGATGTCGCCCTCATGATCGTGGATGCAACCCAAGGGAATTTTGAAAGCGGCATTTCACGAGAGGGACAGACGCGGGAACATGCGATGCTCGCGTTCACACTCGGGGTGAAGCAGATAGTCGTGGCGGTGAATAAAATGGATGATACGACGGTGAATTTCAGTGAGAGGCGGTACGAGGAGATTAAAGATTCGGTATCAAACTATCTGAAGAAGGTCGGATACAAATCATCGAGGGCTACGTTTGTACCCATCTCGGGATGGATGGGTGATAATATTACTGAGAAATCAATGAACATGAATTGGTATGGTGGTCCGACGCTTCTTGTGGCACTTGACAATCTCACACCGCCGAAACGTACCGTGGGGTTGCCGCTACGAATACCCGTTCAAGATGTGTACAAAATTGGTGGCATAGGGACAGTTCCAGTGGGACGCGTAGAGACTGGTTCAATAAAACCGGGCATTACAGTTCAATTTGCACCCTCGGGTATAAGAGCAGAGGTCATATCATGTGAAGTTCATCACGAGACATTGCTCGAGGTTGGACCGGGGAACAATGTTGGATTTAATGTTAAGAATGTGGCCGTGAAGGATATACGACGAGGAGATGTTGCCTCAAATGCCAACGATAATCCTGCATCAGCCGTATCAAGCTTTGAAGCTCAGCTCATCGTTATGAATCATCCTGGAAAGATATCGATCGGTTATTGTCCCGTTGTTGACTGTCATACCGCACATGTCGCATGTTCTATTACAAATATTCGAGAGAAGCTGGATCGTCGATCGGGAAAGGTAATGGAAGAAAATCCAGATTTTATTCAGAATGGAGACGCTGCGATTGTGACAATGGTTCCAACTAAACCACTTTGCGTGGAGAGTTTCGCCGATTACCCACCTCTTGGTCGGTTTGTTATTCGTGACATGGGACGAACTGTGGCGGTGGGTATCATCAAGTCAGTTACGAAGGAAGAAGTCGCCCAGGGAGAATAAGTGGAGGATTATTCTTGTATATTTTATAACATTTCGCTTCAATTTCCATGTTGTGAATGCTAGCATAACAATCTAATTACTAACTACATGTGTAGCATTCAATAGCGACTATCATCATCCGCGGAAGTATGATCCTTTCCAACAAGTATCATATTGGCTTCCCATAATTCATCACAATATACTTGCATCGGTAGTATCGAAAATGGCTCCTCGAGTTGCATAGCCAGTTCATCCACTCCAAATAAGAAGAATGCCATGATTGCACTTGCTGGTAACACACCCCAATACTCACCCACGCTCGAAAAGGCAGAGTACAATGCAAATGGGAGAAGTAGTGCCCAAAGTGATAAGCAGCGGGCAGTGTGCCGAGTGTAAATTAGTGGAACCGGACTAGAGTATATTTGTTCACACATGCTTGTGCACTCCATCAATACGATAATAGACTTGTCTGTCTCGAGCAAACTTTTTGGTTCAGACACTGATAGGGAATGTAATTGGGTTGATACTTCCTTCCATGCAGATGTTGTTCGATCTCGTGATGATAATACTTTTGTCAATATTGGAGAATCATGATAAATTCGCGAGACTTGTTCTTTGTAAATCAATTCGTCTTCATCGGGAGAGGAAAGTTTGTTCATAACACTACGACAGTACAACCACACTGCTTTCGACAACTCCTCAACAGCGTCCACGTTGGAAGAGAAGACGGAAGCCATGCGCACTAGATTCTTCCCGTGGACAAGTATTCTCGACCATGCATCGCGTCCACACATCCATCTCGCGTAAGCAGCATTCGTCCTGAAGACGAGTAGCAATCCCAATGCCGGACTTGAGAGAGTAAAAGGTAGTGTAGGAAGGGCAAGCACAGGCAACTCAATATTGCTCGGTATTGGTATTGGCAGGCTTGCACTGTTGGTGACTATCCAATTCCATGTCAGGACGAGGACAGCGACCGATGCCACCGCCATCATCTGCGGTCGAAGTTGTCTCACTACGCCTGAGAAGAACATGGATTGCAGATTGTTTACTATTCTCGATGATGATGATCGATGAGCTACCCAATCATTGTATCGGAACACGTCCCGACGATATTGCCGAGATGTTTCGCCGTAGGGTACTTGGCCAAGGAGTTTTGTTGCGGCTGCTAGCGAGCCTTCTCTAGGATTTTTTGCTTTTGTGTTTGTTTCCCTGAATATCGACGCAGCACTATCATCGACACTGTCATTACTGCGGGCCAAGAGAATGAGTGTCAATTGTTGTGACGTCGTCGGCGTCGACGTCGGCGACGCAAACCCATGGCATTGGCCAACGAGGATGGCGATAACTGCTACCGAGGCAAATGCTGTTTGTATCATCGTATCGGAAGATATCGCACGGACAAAACCTTTGCCTTCGCCTAGCGGAGCCAATACCTACCAACGACGGTCGACGCAACAATCGACATTGACATGAACAAGATGGCGCAGGGTGCGGGATGCGGGATGCCGGACAAGAGGAGAAGAGGAGGGTAGAATTTTTGTGGCTTCATCTTCATCATGGTGACGTATGCATCGCGCACCCATGGACACAAAGGAATCAGTATGAAGAAGATTCGACTCTTGAATCTTCTCCTCTCCGCGACGGCGGGAAAAGATACTTAGGGGGAAAGTTAATGGAAAGCAAGGCAGGAAAGATACTTAACCAAAATTTAAAGATACTTAGCTCTTCAATTAGCAGCAAGATACTTAGTGAAAATTCGAAGAGAGGAGCACCATCACACACACCATACAAAGAATAGTACCCGTAACGATTAGACAGAGAGACCATGCAATCTTCCTTGGATAAACCAATGTGGACGGAAGCGTCATCAACAGTGGGTGCGCATTGGAGGAGATTAGTAGTTACCCGCAATATGACTCCTTTTCAAGGTTTCAAATGCATCAATATTTCCTACGCAATCGTCCACAGCCATGTGCTTCTCGTCCTGCCACGGTCCTGCTGACTATCCAAGTTATTTGGTGAGACATCGATACGTAACCAACATGTCTATGCCGTCTCCTGGATTATCTCCCCCTATTACATGACGAATGATAACGCGACAAGTAGTGTCCACTCGAACTTAGAACTCATCACTCGCTCCCCCCACTGCCTCGAGACTATTGAGGATATGCAATCGTTGAAAGATCCAACTCTTGAGCTCTGGCTTCATGGATCCGCCCTTCATTTTCTCCAAACGAGCCACCTGCGCCTTCCGCTCCTCGTTAGATTGTGCTCTTGCTTTCCGAGCATACTCCTTCTCCTTTTCAGAGCAGTTGGATTTCTCATCCTTCATCTCTTCTTCCGATCCAACAACGCACTTCTTGTTCAGTTCTTCATCCACAAATGAGTCCAATTCATCCAAGCCCCTTCCTCCCCCATAATCCTGTCCCTCGCTCGATCCATCCTTGAAGTATTTGAGTGTTGGGTACCCCGACACACCGTACTGCTGGCACAAATCTTTATTCTCCTCGGTGGTGCAATCAACCGAAGCAATTAGCACCGACGATGATGCGGAATACTTTTCGGCAAGGGCGTCCCAATCAGGTGCGAGAGCCTTGCAGTGGCCACACCACGGAGCGTACCACTTAACGAACGTGTTCTTGGATTGGATGGCTTGTTCAAAGCTTTGGGGGTCAAGCTCTACTGATTTCCCCGCCACTTGTGATGCGAATGGTGTCACTACGAGGGCGACAAAAAGTATGGCCGTGGTGGATTTCATGGTCATGGTTGGTGGAATCAGGACTGTCGACGTTGATGGGAAGATATTATGGTCGAAGGGCAGAGGTCGTCTTGGAACGGTATTACTACTAGTAGGCTGGTCTGCCGCTGTCGGTCATTGTCTTCGGCAAAAAGGGTGGCGAGGGCGTGAGCGATGAAAAGATACGGTGGACAAAATGGCGGGAAGAAAGGGGGAAAATGGCGGGAAGGAATGGATGGAAAATGGCGGGAAGGCAAGTGGAGTGCGTGGAATGCATGAAGATGGAAGATGGAAGGTGAAGGTGGAGGTGGTAGCGGCAGACCGATACCGATACACTAGGTAATATCCTCTATTCCTACTATCGTTATCGATAGATTGCATTCCTCAGCACTATGATGGTATCGATTCATTCACTTAGCTCCGCATCAATTGTAGCTTTAATAGGATTATCTCGTGTAGATGCGTTCGTGCCGCATCGTCAACAAAACTGCGTTGGCATTTGGCACTCTTCCTCCTCATTGCACTTGAAGGCCGAAGGCTGCGCGGCGAAACCCTTTGAGAAGAAAAAGATTGCCGTATTCGGTGCAGGTGGATATATTGGCGCTGTGATATTTGGTTTCCTGCAGCGGGCGGCATCCCTGTGAGTTCTAGGAGTTCAGTAACATTCGGGGAAGGCCCACAACACACAACATATGACTAACACTTTGCACTTCGCATTGACAGATATGGAACTGGCGTAGCTTCAGGACAAAGTCCCCGAGCGATCTGTGCCACCGGCTCAAGTTCTGAAGCACTGAATAAGGTAATTTCTCGTGAACATTCCTATGCACATTAAATGAGCAACTTCTCATCTTACTGTTGAGTATCTTTCTGTGTTGCATAGGTCCTTGGATCGTCATTCAAACTTGCGTATGCTGGGGAGGACTTGGTTCGCTTGGTGGATACATCCGATATTTCGCACATCAAGGAGCGTCTTAAAGGGTTCGATCTTGCAATATTGGGAACTACGTATCAATTAGAACGACGGGCAGTGACTCTAAACACGTATGAAAGATCACCGAATGACAAAACATTCGAATTCTACTTAGATGAACGATACGGTGCATGGGAGAATGATATCCCGAGCAATGATTCCGATATTCATACAACAATGTTTCGGAATTCTGTTTTGGCATCCAGGGAAGCTGGAATAAGTCACCTAGTTGTGGTGGAAACTCCGCGTACTGTTGAACCGATGGATTATGTTAATATTCTGGAGGAAGTGGGCGTGGCGTACACGTACATTCGAACCAACTTGCCATTAAAGAAAGATATTACCTACACTTTTGAAAAGGGTATAAGCAACAAACTATCAGTCATTCTTCTCCCCTCGGGATCGAGATTGTCATCGGTGGACGATATGGAACAGGCACCATCGGTTAGTAGGGAAGACCTTGCGGCGTTGGTTGTTCAGTCGTTCATGACATTGAATTGGTGTCAGAGTAGAATCTTGGAAGTGAAACCTTCCGACTCAAGTATTTCTAGTGGGTTTGGGGTAGAGGATAGTAGCAAAAAGAACAAAGGACAAAGATTCGACAGGGAATGGTGCCCAAATTCTGAGGTATTGGCCGAGACATTATCTGCACTAATTTAGTCCGAGATACAACCAACAATAAGTGTAAATAATGCCGCGATTATGCATTATCCGAATTGAATAGAATCATAACCAGCCACCGACGATCGCTTTACCGTCATCAGGATCTTGTTGTATGTTGTTGCATGCACCGCACAGCATTCCTACAATGTCTCCCGTAAATTATGCACCAAATGTTCTATACGGTAACGTTGTTTTGCATTAATCTTTTTCAACTCTTCATTTTCTGCACGCAATTTTTCCATATCCTTGCTACTGCTGGCACCTGCCCCACCTGCCTCCAACTTCATCGCCTCCATTATTTTGCGCAAACTGACGAGGATTTCCGAACGTTCCTTTCGTAGGGCGGCGCTAACATCGTCATGCGCCTTGGATAGCTCGAGATCATTGAGGCGGCTTTGTAATTCAGCAATGATGATATCATCGGAATTAGTTGCTTCCTGATATGGAAAGTCGTCATATCGATTATCACGTGTTAGTCATTGACAAACGATATGACACAACATGAAGAAATAATAATGCCAGGTGTGGATGCCAATACAGCAACCTACACACTCCAAAAATAATCTTACGGTGGCCATGTTTGTTGCCTTGACGTGCGGTGTCGGACCTTCCCTTCCTTTTCGCTTCCACACACTCTCGCGATGCACTTGAATTGCCCTTTGCCCTCTTCTTTACCTCTGCCGATGCGTCGTGCTACGATACTTATTGTCGGAGTGGAAGTGGATGTGGTGGAGAAGTGGAACTCTAGAGGTAGATGTAGATTGCGGCGGAAGTGGAAGTGGAAGTGGAAATTGTCTCGACTACTCGAACACAGAATGTGGCTTTAATTTTGGCGGACGACAGCCAGACTTGCAGTATCCACCGCCCCCAAATAATAATCCCCCAACAACTCACGGCAGCGGCAGCGACCATGAACATGGCAAAAAGTGGTAAGATTAATAGCATGCAATGGTGCATCGGCCAAATCCTAATATAAATCCAAATCGCAATGCATCGGCAAGAATCCCATCGAATTTATCTCCAAACATTCTCCCCCCGCAGCGCCCATCCCAAATCAGGAGCTGCATCTTCCGACGGCGCCATTTTGCATCGGCATGACAGTCATGATATCCACCCTCCAGAATATCCCACCATAGACAATACAAATCCATACAATTACAATTCATCTTCAGACTCATCCCTATCATCATATTCATTTTCTTCATCCTTTTCTTCCGCTCATACTCGCCATGGAAGTCGAGGAAATCAAAGCCACAAATCTACATTACATGACCCACACAATTCTCAGTCCAAGAAATTCGTTAGTTATCCTTCCACTGTCACCAATGCCGCCGTCGTTCGATTGACTGATAAGGCCAAGACAAAAGATGTCACCCCCTTGCTTCGGGGTAAATTCGGCCTTCCTCGAATATCCAATGATGATAATCAATCTTCAACTTCTTTCGACCCGACGAAGGCAGAAAATCAACTCCATTCGATACCAACACCCATTTCAAATATCACGAAGAATGATGGCGACAACAATAGTCATTCACATATTGATGGAAACCACACACCAAGCAACATCACACCCGCAGGGTATCAAGATGAGATCGATACATTGGTACTAATTGGAACATGTGAGAGGCCACCCAAAGGCTTTGTCCGTTTTGAGCATGAAGAATATCTTGAGGAAAAACTTCGGCTTGACAAATTTCGTCGTCATTATTTATCTATGGAGCAACAATACCGAGGACAAGAGGGAGTATCTGTGGAAGCTACTGATGAAGAAGCACCTGTTATCCGATCCATGGAGCGGAGAACTATCATGGCGAAACTGCCCCATCATCACATCCCCTTTTCGGAATCTACCGCGACTGTGAAAGCCTCCGGGGGTAAGCCAGGTTGGACATCATCCATGTTATTAGCCAATGAAGATTTACTAATGCGCACGAGTATAAGTGAGTCATCTAGTGTGCTCCCATCGTTATCATCAGGCAGCACCACGATGATGAACTCGACGAGTAATAGTGCAATAGGATTGGATCTATCCTCATCCCGGGGCAGCTCGGCATGGGGTAGTGGCACTGCTGCTGGAGGAGGGGAGAGGATATCAACGTGGTCGACAATCGGTGTAGAGGGTGGAACGGCACAAGATCGTGAGAACTTGGATATTTCATCACCCACGGTTTCGACGCACGTATCTTCTCGTCCTTATTATGAATACGATTTGGAGCCAATTCACATTGTGAGGACATTACTCCCCGAGGAACAACCATTGCAGGTGAGAGATGAGATGCTAGTTCAATTGATGCACCTACGAGAAAAAGCTGAAGATGAAATGGGATTTCACTTATTTCGCGATGACAAAGGAGAAGTCGAACCTCTTCGTCCTCCACCTACTTTTCGCTGGTACTTTCAACCATGCAGTCCACTCGGGGGCATAGGAATGTCCGCATCATCACCAAAGGTCCAATGCATTCCTGCCTACATCGATGTGGATGGGTATTGTACCGAATATGAGAGTGACAGCGATCATGACGAAGTAGACAATGATTCATTTGAGACGCAAATGTCCTCCGCGATGCATAAACTCGTTGAAGAAAGACGACGCATTCACATTATGAGGGAATTGACTGATCCGCCCTTCCTTGTGTCTGGATATTTACTGAAGCAAAGCCGGCGAGATCCAAATGTTTGGAGGAGAGTCTACTGTGTACTGTCTCAGGATCGCCTGTGGACTATTCGGAGAATGAAGCTGCTGAAGAAAAGCGACAATTTCTCTAGCTCCGATGATATTCTATCTTCCCTAAGAGTCGGAAGGAACCAGTACATCACACTGCATCGATCTCTTCTTCTGGAAAGAGAGGAAGGTGCTGAATTGACAAGGCAGTATTCGTCTTCCAGATGCAGCGGATACTACTTGTCGCCGCTGAATCATCGGCTTCAAAACTCATTCCGTGTGATTACCGCTCAGGGACAATCTCATACCTTTCGGGCATTTACTTCACAATCATTCCGCGTTTGGGTATCCTCCCTATCGGAAAAGATTGCACAAATGCATGGAGATGGAATGATGCATCTTGCGAATGTGATTGCGGAGGATGAGATATTGGCGAGAAGACGACGGGTGAATGGCATTCGACCCACTTCTTAAAAGTTTCCAGAAGTCGGCGACTCGAGCAAGGGAATGGATGGGATGGATAACTCAGCATAGTTCCGGAACTGGCCAATGGGAAAAGTAACCCTGTGTTTGTACGTTGACTATCGCAGACCTGTTTTACTGTTGTTGATAACACTATAATGATTCCAACTATTTGTAGTGATCAATATTCACTCCTAGCATCTGCTCAATTTCTTTTGAGTATATGGTAATTGTCAAGTGGAAAGGCCCAAGACTGCAGAAGCGTGAAGCGTAGATGTATGACACTGGACTTGACACCTCCCTCCTCGTCCCTTCATTCATCGTCTACCGAGGCGATTGCCGGTATCATGGACTAAAATTCTTCAACATTGAGGATTGAGGAACATGCAACAGCGGTCGAGATGATGTTGTGGCTTGTTGTGGTACATCTTCCTCTTCCCGCCATCCGCCACCGCCACCACAGCCAACCATCAACATCACCACCACCCACCGTCCAGAACCATAATCCAAAGTAACACCGTCACCATGGACCATGGCACCGTAGTACTTCACCCATCGGGCCGGCGACGGACTGCCAACCAAGGACATTCTAAAGTCGAAGGGAATAGAATTGCATTTTACCACGTGTTCTTCCTCCTATCGACTTCGGCTGCTATCGACAGCGGATTCAATATCAATACTGAGATGATAACCAGACGGAATTTTTTGTGTCCATATTTTTGTCGGCGCACGATGAAACAACAAAGGATGATGCGCACGTATCTATCAGCTGAAGCCAATCTGTCATCATTGAAGTTTTATCAGAGATTGAACTCTCCGAAGAACATTCTCGCGCCAATGGTGGCCCAGTCTGATTTGCCATTTCGGCTCATGTGCGAGCAACTCTACAGTGTGGATTTATCGTACACTCAGATGATTCATGCATACAATTTCGTTAAGCCCGGGTGTGAGAATTTCCGCACCAATCACTTAGATGTTTATCCTCATTCCATCACAAAAGACGTCCTATTCGGTAATCATGATAGAGAGGATTTGATAGTTACACCATCGCAAATATATGCGATGAAGGGTTTGGGTCACCATGAAATTGAAGCAGCAAGAGCGAGAATTCTGTCTGCTATTGCCAAAAGCAAAGGATTTCACAATGTATCTGAGTTGAAAATTGATACCAAACCGACTGTAGTGCAAATTGCCGCCCATGATCCAGATGTGGCTGTCGAGGCAGCAATGGCAATCTTGGAGAGAAGTGGAAGTATGAGTTCACAGAATAATGGTGACACAAGCACAGTAGCAGGGATTGATCTTAATCTTGGTGAGTTTATCGGCTCCCATCGATCATTGAGTACCATATGGGAAATAAATCACATCACTAACGTACTCTGTATCTACATTGTCAAACCAGGATGCCCGCAGAGCATTGCTCGAAAAGGTTGTTATGGATCGTTCTTGCATGACGAGCATCCTGACCTGACGTACAAAGTGCTTCAAAAGCTCCGTTCTGTACTGCCACAGCATATTGGCGTCACCGCAAAAATACGGTTACCACCGACACAGGCTGATGCCGACGCAGGAAGACTAGGTAGCATTTCTAGTCTAGAACGTGGCCCTCAAACAATAGACGAACGAATGCAATGCTTGATCGATTGCGGTGTTGACTTGATAACAGTTCATGGAAGAACACGATTTGAAAACAAGGTTGCAGTCGGTGTGGCAGATTGGGAATCCGTTCGACAATGCGTGGAGTCAGCGCGTACTTACAGCGGAGATGCACATTTTCCCATCATTTCGAACGGTGGCATAGAATTTGGTGAAGATGTGCAAAAGTGCTTCGACGAAACAAATGCTAGCGGTGTCATGTCATCAGAGGGAATATTAGAATTGCCTAGCTTGTTTCGAATTGGAGAGGAAGAATTACATGCAAAATTGTTGCTGGAGCGACAGCTTGGATTCGCTGAACTGTATCTTGATTACGCCACAATATTTCCGCCTCTTCCGGGCTCACTCGGAACGAAAGGCGGCAGCTTCAATGTTATTCGGTCACACTTGTTCAAATTCCTTCACAGATATCTAGAGGAGAATCCAGATCTTCGTTCCTTGCTGGGAAAACAAGAAGTGAATACCATAAAACAATCCAGAGACCTTGTATCAGAACTCAAATCTAGGTATTGCAAATTGGACGAAGAGCAACTGAGATTGATGAAGAGTTGGGACAAGGAGAGCAGCTGGTATCGAAGGCATAGAGGGACGAATATTCAACCAACACATCCGTCAGAGATGTCGCTTGAGGAGAGGAAACACATAATGAAATTGCGATTGAGAAAGCGGCAGACCAAAGTATGAGTTATGTGGTGCCTTAAAATAACTGACAAAACTCATACGATAACTTCCAACTCCATCCATCTCATGCCATGACTGCTCCGTTGATGGCTACATGATCTTTGTTGTCATGTGCTTCAAGCATTGCGTACCGCTGATCCTCCCATCCCGACATCCTACCAACGCTATTATGAGCTCCATAAAAGAAATATATCAAAACTGCAAGGAACGTATAAGCGCAGAGCAAAGCAATTCCTGTGAAACTCAACTGTGAGATCAAAAAGTAATTCACAAACATGCCCATACATGGGATGAATGGTACAAATGGAGTAGCGAAATGATTCTTATCATCATGGGGTTGGNACAAACATGCCCATACATGGGATGAATGGTACAAATGGAGTAGCGAAATGATTCTTATCATCATGGGGTTGGGTTGTTTTGTCTGATGAGTTGCCACATGTCAATAATGGTGGACACTTGCGTGAGATTTTTGTAGCAATTGTCACGGATGAACATCCAAACATCAATGCGAGGATCCAACTGAATGGTGCGTCAAGATGAGAAATGGCGAGGCAGGTCAGGAATGCAAAGAAGTTGAACCAAGCCAAGAGACTTCGTAATAAGTTCGGCTGTGTTTCCGGAGACTTCCGCCTCATTATAATCAGCGAACAATTGGTGATTGTGAATGCTACCAGAATTCCAGCGGATACAAAATCATCCAGGTAGGAGAAGGGTACAAACGTTGCAAAGATCGTCATCGTCACACCTAGAATAAGCAAATGTCAGTAGGGATGATGCATTCATGGGTTGATATTGATGACAACACATGTAATAAATCATTTACCTGCTATCAGTGCTCCTTTTCTTGGGTTTCCCGTGACATCGAGTTCACCGAATATGGGAGGCAGTAGACCATCATTTGCTTATGTGATGAATGAAAGTTTAGATTGTCTACTCGCACTTCCAACCAACAACAAGGATAATTGAGGACGACTTACCTACTGCATACTGCAAACGTGGCTGGATGACAACTGATATTAGAACAACCACAGGTAGAGTTAACACCTCACCAAATGCAGTGAGTTGCGACAACCATTCAATATTGTTGGCTTTGAAGGCCTCTAGGAAAGTCGACGTAGCGAAAAATATAAGATACGACTATTCTCATAGACATGCGAGGGTTCAAAAGTAACAGCAAAGTAAACTCACCGGGAAATCCACTTTCCGGAGATATATCTTCATAATTTTGCATTCCAACCAAAGCGATTGCAGCCGCAACATACAAAGTAGTCACGACAATTAATGTGATCATAATGCTCAGGGGTAGATTCCTTTCCGCATTGATTGCCTCTCCAGCAACACAGCACACCGCATCAAAACCGAGGTAACCGAAGAAAGATGAGACAGCCCCTCGAAGCACACCTGACGCTCCAAACTCAGGTGGGATGAAGGGCGTAAAATTTGAGCTTCTGAATAGGACAAACCCGCCTATTGTCATCAGTAACACCAAACACACTTTTATCCAGGTGAATACGTCTGTTACCATCTTTGATTCTCTAATCCCAGCCATGACAAGAATTGTGGTCGCGATTGATACCAGACTTGCCGCTGGATTTATTCCATACCCAGGCTCAAGTATCTGAAGAATTGTTTCGTTGACATTCAATTCTACTCTCAGCCATTCGACAACTTTGTCTCCCCATGATCTTTAAGTATGAACAATGATGAAAATTAGGTAGAAGTCTGCGTAAAAGGTCTACGAAATGCGTTTGCATGTTGCATCAAACCTTGAAACACTCACCTTGCCACGGCACTGCCACTCAACAAGAACTCTAAAGTTAGCATACACGCGGTTACAAATGCAGGAAGCTCTCCCAGCGCGACGAATGCATACGCGTAACTGCTCCCAGCAGTGGGTATCCGTCCACTCAGCTCAGCATAGCAGCATCCACTCAATAATGCCGCAAATCCGGAGATTGTCCATGATAGGAACGTGGCTGGACCAGCGTATGAGTTGGCAATGAGACCATTGAGAACAAATATCCCTGATCCAATTGTTCCGCCTACTCCTATGGATACCAAGTCGAAGAGAGTTAAATGGCGAGGAGGATGGGGATGGTGGTGGTTTTGAAGAATTGGTGTTTGGTGTGGACGTCGCGTCCCCTCCGTTCGACCGCAACTATGATCTTCATTGTGATCACTATACTCGAATATAACGTCTTCTTCGTACCTACGATCATTACTTCGTTGAGGCAATTCTAGCATACCAGTCGCATGGTGGTTATTGGCATCAACGCCGTACGACGAGGTGCCATAGGTTGTGGTGCAGCTACTGCTACTGCCGTCCACAACTGTTTCTGCGGTGTTTTGAGGATGATAATCGCATTCTTCCTTGAAGACGACCCATAATGGCTTGCGCAGGAAAGGATTAAGCCGTCGCCGTGGTCGTGGAGTTTGAACGGGCTGTTGATGTTCCATTATTTATTATTTATCATTGATATCATCTT
>JALLBK010000071.1:0-34214 GCA_036940085.1 Discostella pseudostelligera
ATTCCTTCCACGCGTCGCTCGCTGGGGAGCGTTACGGAGAGAGGGAGAGAGGGAGAGAGGGAGAGAGGGAGGGAGAGACGCGAGGATTTTCTAATGTGTAAGATTCATCGCCATATTGGTCGATCATCTCGTCATCCTCATCGTCAAGATAATATTCAGCCGAGGGAGAGTATGAACACTCACTGAAGTATCGTTCCTGGGATCTCATTCTAATTCAAACGATGACATCACTTCTAATCTTCGCATCTGCCGTCCTCCTCGCACCGACGGCAAATGGCTTCGCCCCGGCGCCATCCTCGCGTGGCGTCATACGTCATCGCCCACCACTTGCTCCAACTACAACCGACAACACTCAATCATCATCCTCGTCCTCACTTCATATGTTCACCGGCATCGTCGAAGAAATGGGTGAAGTTCTCTCCCTCACAACCAAATCCGACATGACACTCTGGGATGGCACACAAGGTCTTGGTACGGAAATGGTCATCAAAGGAAATGTTGTTATGGACGGTGCCTACCTGGGATGTTCCATCAGTGTTAATGGAGTTTGTCTCACGGCTACGGAATTGAATTTTGATGAGGGTATATTCAAGGTGGGATTGGCCCCGGAAACATTGCGTAAGACAAATTTGGGAAATTATGATACTACTACTACTACTACTTCCTCTTCCACAAGCACCAACAACAAACCAATGGTCGTGAATCTAGAACGTGCCTCGGAAATAGGAGGACGAAACTCAGGACATTTCGTACAAGGACATGTCGATGGTGTCGGTACCATCATTGATCGGTGGGTCGATGGCAATTCTCTCTTCTTCAAAGTGGCCTTCCCGTACGAATACATGAGATACATCGTTCCCAAGGGATTTATTGCCATTGATGGTACCTCCTTGACTGTGTGTGTGATGTTAAGTCTTCGGAAGAGAACGGTGGTGAGAATTGGTTTACCTTCATGTTGGTGGAATATACCCAAAAGAAGATTATTATCCCCATGAAAGCAGTGGGTGACACGGTGAATATTGAGGTGGATGTGTTAGGGAAGTATTCCGAACGTGCATGGGAGACATTTGTGCCCAAGATGGAGGCATTGGAGGCAAAGGTGAAAGAGTTGGAAATGAAGATTCTACAATTAGAGAGTGGTGTTGCAGGTGGAGAAAACACTCGTACAAGAATCGAAGATGAAGGTACGGAATCGAACGATGAGTCATCCAAAAAGTCGTCAGTGAACACCAATACTGATGAACGACCAAACCAAACAATAAATCCCGAGAAATGGATAAGGGCAGGACAGGAGTTTTTGCTTGCCACGGACATGAATCCAAAACGAGAGAATCGTAATATGGCGGGCACGGATTGGGTGAGAACGAAGCAGGAGTTTTATGATACTAATTATTAAGAACTGAAGAAGACGATCTTAAATGCTGAGAGTACTGGGAGTACTATTTCGCCGACTCTCTCTCTCTCTCTAGAAAGTACTTCCTGATTGCGTGTATTCCAATAGGTGAAATTGAGTTCTTTGCAAGGGGTAGTTATTGTATGGTATGTTGTGATTGGTGCCTTGGCGGTGCGGGGTCTCGATTTACACGTGGCGAAGATTTGGCGGGAGATGGTAGACGCGACCTTACACGTGGCGATGAGTTTTGGCGAGGAGAGAAGTCTCACCTCTCACTCTAGATACAACATCAAATCCATCTCCTCATCCTCATAACTCATAGTCATAGGAGTAGACAGTATCACCACGCCGCCGAGAGACTTTGTCCTTTATCCGAGAGGATGAGATGGAGACCATTTGCATTTGCCTTGGGAAATAGAGCCAGATATTCTAGCACCATGCACGGATCATTCCAAAATGACGACGAAGTCATTCGGCGCATCATGACGACAACAAAAACTATTGCGTTGGTCGGAGCATCAAAGAATCCAGATCGTCCCTCGAATCATGTCATGTGTAAGTATTATGTTGCGCGACTTCATTTAATGGGGTAGTTTATTCCCTGGGGTACTTGAGACTTCTAACAAATTAATGTCGATGGTATTGTTGCCGCAGCGACGCTTCAGGAAATGGGTTACAAAGTTATACCCGTCAATCCGGGTTTAGCAAAGCAGAATGCAACCATCCATGGGGAGAAAGTTTATGCAGATCTAAAAGCCGTAGCATCGGAATATTCCTCAATAGATATGGTTGATGTCTTTCGAAATTCACAAGATGCAGGGGGGGTCGTAGATGAGGCCATTGAAATTGGTTCAAAGAGTGTATGGCTGCAGGTGGGAGTAATCAATGACGAGGCCAGAAAACGAGCAGTCTCGGCTGGGCTTGACTGCGTTATGAATGCATGCCCTCTGATAGAAGGCCTGAGGTTGGGTATCTCCGGTCCCAGCACGAAGTGAATTAGTTGAGCTTTGAAAGATATCAAATACAGTACTTTCAAAGCAGTGAATCGAATCCATGCGTAACCTTAACATTCATACACATGATATCTGATGATAACAACTGCACATTAGCAACTAACCACGAGCATCACATGAATGTTGTTTACAGATCAAATAGTGACCCCATCAACAATCACTGTCATCGATGCAACAACTACCTAGCACCCCGAACCCCAAACAGGGATTATCAAACACCGACACTCTCCAAGAATTTATGATAATTTTCCACAGATTTCATCAAGTCGGCATATTTCTCTTTCACTTTTTTAGCTGCCTCCTCAAGTTTCTCTGAATCCCTGTCTTCCATCGAAAGTGCATTAGCTTCCTCTGCCGCTTGTTCTACATTGGTCGCGCCTTCTCTCAACTGTTGGCACATGAGGTTGGACGATGCTCCCTTTATAACGTGGGATGCTCGCATAATGCTTAGGAAGGATTGGTCATTTGTGGGTTTCTATGGTGAACGATGTGATAAGATTTATTTTGGCGGAGCCGATAGTAGATTGAAGTTGAAGGTAAAGATAAGAAGAAATGCGTCGGAAAGCGGATGAGAACATACACAAGATAGTACTCCTATGAGCAAGACATAGTAGTGCAGACAAGTCAAGTCCATAGATCTCCCCCTACATGTCCCTTCATCGAAATGGTATCACGACATGCATGCCCAACATTCAAATATTCTCGCTCACCTCGAGTACCGCATCGATTTTCACTATTTGAGCGTCGATCTCCCCTCGTAAATCCGAAAGAAGCTCACGTAAAAAATCTTCATCATCACCGCACTGTTCCATTGCCTCCGTCCAGTCGATGACATGGGAGAAATCGGTAGCGGCAGATTCTGTTGATGCCATGATATTATTGTTGACGACCCGAGCCGAATTCTATACTCAATGCGATGTAAATTGCTGCTGCTATCGTACTGGATGACGAATGAGCAAACTAAATAATCAATTAAGTATCAAAAGTGGGACAGCGAGCAACTGCATCAACAGCTAGCGACATTCCTGCACCATAAGAAGTGGCTGTCGCGATCATCGTTTGGCGATAAAATGCGCTGGGGCTTTGTACAAAGAATCGCACAAATTCTGTCTGTCACCACACACTCGTCCCTGCAGCCGCCGCCTGGCAGCCCGGCGGCCGGCGGCAGCCAGGCCAGGCAGAGCCGGGCCCCAAGATAATTGGACATGACATCTCTTTGGTTTATTTAGGTTCATCCTGGTATCTACTGGCCGAGCGGCAAATAATACCCCTACGCCTTACTTAAGCTCCCGCCCTGTGGAGCCACCGTCATCCATCAAGCAAACTCACCGATCGAAAGATGATAGCAGGTGTTTTGATTGCATAGGTATCTTCATTATCATCCGTCCCTTCTCTCGTCTGCGACCGCGAGACCCTCGGTGTCGGTGCATCATCAAAATCAGCCAGTAGCAGTAGCAGTAGTGCTCACATCATACAGTGATCTTCTTGTTCTTAATCTCTATGAACTCGAAATAAAAATTGTCATCTTCGCGAAGGTTGTAGGAAATATACATACACAAATATATCAATAATGTCCCATCAAATGAATATATCCGGCGGTGGGGGCATCGGCGGCGGGATCATCAGCATGGGCACATTCGCCGGCCAACAGGGCGTGGGCTCCTCTTCGGGGATGATGGGAGAACGGGAAGTTGTGCGCAATACGGGGAAGCAGGCCATTATGTCGTTTTTGGAGACACAAACTTGCTATTCCGTTCTTAGGGCTAGTGGCAAAGTTGTGGTGTTTGATACGAGAATACCGATTCAGTTGGCATTTTATGCCCTGGTCGAACATGGTGAGAGGATGATATTTACTGTGGTTGGAGATTAAGCGTGATATGAGATTAGCCTGCGGAAGATTTTTCTGAATTTTCTAGGGGTGGTTTGGACTGCATCGGGTATTGAATTTTGTCTATGAGTGGAGTTCATTAATTCATTTTGTGTCGAGACTCATGGTTAATTTCTTCCCTCCACCCTCAATACGACAGACATGCAAGCAGCACCCCTTTGGGATCCCAAAAGGTGTCAATTTGTGGGGATTCTTACGGTTACTGATTTCATCGATGTTTTGCGATACTACCGGGAAACTGGCTCAGATGTTCTCACATTGGCATCGCGGAGTATTGCAGATGTACTGGCTGACGAGGGCATATTAAGCACGGTGTTGAAAAAGAATCCTCCCCGTCGGTATGCTTCAAAAGAAGTCGGCTCAGGGGCGGATCAACACTCATCTTTCCTTTCCGTTGATGCCGATGCTAGTCTTGATCGGGCATGCCTATTATTGCATGACCAGACGATTGACTTTTTACCTGTTATGCTCCCCTCCGACATGCGTGTCCTTGCCACTATCACTTATACATGTGTACTGGAGCATCTCGTCAGTAATTTTCGTGAGCAACGGCGTTTGTTTGATGACACCATCTATGACTTGGGAATTGGAACACATGGGGAAGATGTTGTGGTTGCGTATATTCATCAAACGTTGCACGAAGTTCTTCACACATTGCACCTTCATGGACTGAGCGCTGTCCCCGTCATCGATGAGAATACCAAAAAAATCATGGGAGTCTACTCTCGAAGTGATATAACTTTTCTTACGAAAGCAAGCGATGCGGAAGATGCTGTATCGAACCTAGACTTGACGCTGGATGTTCTTATGGCGCAGCAACGAACTGATGTGACGACTCCCGATGCGCTGCACACATGTTCAGTGCGGCACACTTTACAATATGTCTTTGAATATTTTGCGCAGTGGAAATTCAATCGACTTATTTGCGTGGATGAAGAAGAGAGAGTCGTCGGTGTAGTAAGCGCGAGAGATTTAGTGGCTTACTTCTTGTGAGAGTTTAAGGGAGGCGGAGTTTCTTGTTAATGGAGATGAATCAACATTTCATTCTGATTTGGCAAGTAGGTAGAGTACCTATTCACCAAATCAGAATGTCGCTACGTATTCAGTCTCGTGCTGAATGTAAATGTCATGAGAGAATTCAGAATTTAAGGTTGAATAAGTCTTAAATTCGTCCTCTCAATATATTCCTTTTTGCTGTCACATGCCCGTAATGGTGTGCAGCCGGATTTAATCATCACTCTTTGATGGCAGATCTCCTCATTTTCATAATCTTTACCAATCCAGCATTTGCTTCCCCCGCTTTATTTCCAATTAGTCGCCAAAGTTAAATCGAGTTGCTTGTTAATACCTATCCGTATCGATCTGTTCCCCGAGGCCCAAAGGCATCTCTGGCAGTGGAAGTGATGGGAGGCTGGGCAATGTCACTGACAATTATTCATGTGTGGTGTGTGAATTAGTGCACCGTTCACGAAAAGTAATGAAAACGAATTACAAATAGAGCTGCATGCCTCACCAAATCCATCGACAACCAAATTTTGCGAAAAGCTGAAGAAGCCTGCAATAGCCACTAATAACCCCGCGAAGGCTGCCTCTTTTGGAGAGGGAGAATTCGGTGCAACAAGACGAGCCACATAACTATTTGTGATGCACTATAATGTGAGTTGACAATTTCACAATCAGATATGCGATAACATATGAGAACAAGATATTTACCTTGCACCCAGCAAAGTCGAAACCCCCGTGGCAATCTCCAACCCCAATGCAACACTCCCCGCGTCCCCACTGGTAACCATTGGACCAGAAAGTGCTACTAGTATCACAGCGGCAATACTCGCTGGTGCAAGTATTTTTGCATGAGACAATGACGGTGCCTGTGCAAAGGACCAAATGGCTTCAGATAGGGCAACTAAGGCGAAGCCATAGTTTTCTTGTCCAGCCACGAGACCGACAACGTCGAGGTCAGCAGTCACAGCATTGACCTTGGACGCTGCGGTACGATGAGACCGGGTCTGAACCACCGTATGAGGACCTTTGTGTGCAGCTACCGTTTGTGACGGCCTTATCGTGAATGCCTCAAGAGGCTTGATGAGCACAGCCAAACATAAGAGTACTAGGGACGCAATTGATATGGACTTCATCGTGCGGATAGAATGACGGGTGACAGTGACGGCGACGGGTGGGGCCGGGGTGGTTGGTAGTGGTAGCCACTATGGGTGGTCCGAGGAGGTGGAAGTGGAAGTGCCCATGGCCATGGCCATGGGCATGGGCGAGTGCGTGGTATCTAGAGGACCTGCGCCGTAGGAACTAGTACAATGTTTTGAAGGAATTTGTACACAAAACTTCCCGCCATTTTGAAAATGGCGCGCCGCCGTATCCGAGCACTTCAACCTATAACTAGCCGCTGCGCGTCTAGCAGCAGCTAGCCACATAAAGCTCATTGTTACTTTTGTTATGTAAAGCTCAATGTTACTTTTACCATCATAAACAAAAGTAACAATGAGCTTTACGTGGCTAGCTGCTGCTAGACGCGCAGCGGCTAGTATGCATGATATGCATGGTATGATGATTACCTTTTAGTTTTAGTGGGAACAACGTCAACTATGTTGCGTGAAGGGAAGGATTGTCGGTGGTGCAAGTGGTATCGTTTGGTGTTGAGGATGAAGGAAGGTTGGTGTGGCTTCTGAGGATACCATTGCGGATGTGTAGGATGAATGCTTTTGTGATTCCGAGGCCAAGATTTTGGAGTGTGGATATTTGTGGGGTAGGTGCTGTATGTGAGCGACCATATTATTTGCGTGTTTTGTGTGTTTTCCAAAAGGCGTCGGCTGAGAGGAGGATACCTGTTGGTGCTGGGTGTTTGGTGGCCCGTTCGTACATGATGTGTGCGTATGGGCGAGTGTGTGGAAAGGGGAGTTCTGGAATTGTTGATGAAGGTGTGGTGAGGAATGACTGGAGGATAGGTCCTCATCGACCGTGTGGATCAATGACAAAGGGGATGAGGATGGTGTTGGTACTCCTACTAGCTCCTACGATACTTCATTGGCCACTGGCACTCGAACACCAAGCTCTTTAATCTTTAATGAAGACAACCGACGATGAATACTACCACAGCAGGGGCGTGAACCAACACCAAACTAGTAGCCACTGAACATGTCGCATACTATTGAGGGCACAACGTGTCTCCATAAAGCAGTGCCATTGGTTCATGTTCATGTGGGGGGTCCGCCAAGTGATTTTGTTGATTGGTATGTAACTCCGAGGATTTGCTGCTACCATGGATTTTTGGATCTGCCAAGAGATGGAGTAGAAAAGGTATTGGCCAGATTTTCGTTCTTTGGCCATGAATGGGATTTGACCGTTGGGAATTCCAATCAATTCACTATCTGGCATCGGTCGACCACTCAAATAACTTTAGAGGAACCAATAGGTCTTTCCTTTGGACATGCAATTTGGAAGTTCCGGGAAAAGTATGTGTTCGACCACAATAGCACATCATCAATAAGTTTAAGGCGTGACGATGCCTTGAAATCCATTGAAAATGGGGCGTTAATATTTGAAGTTCGAATGAGGAAGCCGAAAGATTATCGCCTACTCATTCTTGCCCGAAAATCCCTCAATGTGCAAAACTGTCCAAGGTTTGTTCATGGACAAAGAATCTGCTGACGTTGTCTTTGAGGTCAGGGGGGGACGAAGAGAATCTGGTAGAAAAAAATCGAAGACAGAACCAACTGAATTTTACGCACATCGCAACATTCTGAAGACAGCTGCTCCACTTCTTGCGGATCTGTGGAATTCTGATGATTCACCTTCACGCATCCAACTCCCAAACGAATCACCTCAGATCTTCCATCACTTGCTGTAATACAGTTACGGATGCAACATACCTGATTTCGGATCCGACATCGCCCATACTAAGGGGATCATAGAAGCAGCTGATAAGTTCGGAGTGACCAATCTTGCAGCGGAAGCGAACCATGTCTCCTCAACGACAATCGATTTAGGTAATGTGATGGAGTGTCTTCACTTTGCAGTTTCAAAGAACTGTGCGTTACTCAAGGAATCAGTAATGGATTTCGTTGCCAAGAACAAGGATGAAATACTTGAGAAGCAGACAATGCTGGATGCCCCTGGCGGTCTCATCAATGATATTTTGTCAGCGATAGTACGGGGAGAAAGAAAGTGTCGATATTATGGCGGGTATAAAGGGGGTAAATTCAATGTCATGGGCATTACTGAACTTCGCCGGAGAGCGTATGAGAATGGAATAGATGTTGATGGTTCAAGAGAAATGTTGATATCTGCACTCAAACAATCTGAAGCCGATAAATTAAGTTAGGCGAAGGAGGCCATGTAGTTTTGTCCTTCCCTCGTTGGTGTTCCTTCAATTTGAACGCATTGCATTTGAAGGAGATGAAGGTTGAAAAGTTCCACGTGCGTGATGAACTTTACAAAATAGTGAAGCAAGCGAAAGCAATTTTTGCACTTAGATGAATTTGTGTACAGTCTCTTTTTACTTCCTCATTTGCTTAGCCGCGGGTCACCGTGGAGCTACCTGTTCCTTTACCCACATAGTCACCATAGCCTGAGCTATATCTCATCCTTTAGCCACAACATAGCTGCAGCTTCAGTTTGCGGTTTCAGCCACGTTGTCGCTCGAGGCATTGCTCTAGCGGCTGCATAATCAACAATCCACTGAGGCAACAGCCTCGACACCCTCAACTCACAAAGAAGCCAGACTCGCGTGTGCCCCTCTTTCCCATCTGGATTACTCTCCGTGTACCAAATGCCCTTTGCATACTTCAAAACCATATTCGTACTAGCAGGATCTAACGTAAATATCATGTAGTCCCCCCGTGGATGTGGACGATACTTGTGCACCGCCGCGATCTTGAGCCGAAACTTGGAAAGTGAGAATTGCGCCCGCGTCACGGATGGGACACCATGCTTACATATGGCTACCGTTCCATCTTCATAGTCCAGCGGTTTTTCGGCTCTGTAATCTTCCTTGAGATGTGTGTTGGTATACATCACCACCTCGCGTACTGTCGGTATCGTTTGCGGATAGGATTGAAAGTCGAGTAAGCAATCCCAGACGACAGATGCGGGAGCCTTGACATCACAGACGACAAACCCCGATCCGGCGCGTCCCATGTCATCTTGAAATTGGACACGGTCACCATTAATGACACGACGAGATTGTTCCGGACTCAGTTTGGGTAGGGAAAATGGTAACGGTTCGCGAGGGGTCGAGGAGGCGACGGATGTATCTCCTTTGGGCGTCTCTTTTTCCACGCGTGTGTTTTGGGTGGTATCTTTGCTCGTTTTGACATTGTTCCCTTGCAAGAGAACAAAATCGTCCTCGGGTTGATGCAAGGAAGTCGATGACATGGATGGCACGTCGGGAGAAGATTCGCTTGTTTGTTTCACGCCATCTTCTGACAACCTTGCCAAGATTGCAGGATAATCATAGTTTTCATCAGAAGCCTCGATGTTGGCACCACCACTACTATCCTCCTTCGAAATGTAACCAAGGGCAACATCCACATTACCCTTCTCATCAATAACCACTGGTTCCAACCCCCCAATAGATGCAGCCTCGGCGACTATATTTGGACCACTCTGGACGAAGGAAGATTCCCAATTTTCCCGATCGGTGACAGTGGAGGAATTGTCAATCCCCGTTCGCTTCTTCGCCTTATCCAGCACGGTTTGTACTCGTTTCCGAACTCCGAATCTAGATTCATTCAGCTCACTCTTTTGACGGACAGCGTTGGACCATGTCGTGTCTACATTGAAATTCGATCGGCTTCGTTGTGGAGTTTTTCGTTGAATACTCATGGATGGATTGATAATGACCCCATGTCGATAATTATTGTTCGCCACAAATAGCGCAAGGTGCATTCTGCTGGATCGGAATTTATTTTGATGAAATGTTGATGCATGTGCACATGTAACCATTGATGTGTTGCATAGTAGTAGAACTGATGCTGCTACAAGTAATACCATTGCCTGGGCCCGGGTGGCTTGTCTACGATCTAGTCGATACGCATAAGGAGCAATTGATGCGAAGCCGGATGGTGCACCTTGATCATCGGGGGAGACATGATACATCGATGAGGAAGCCACCGAGACGCAATTATTGCAAATATTGTCCGTTGCAACACACGATCGCTCGTCTAGGCGATGATAGTCCAGGCTTTCTAGATATTGTTGCCGCTGAGACTGAGAGAGGCTGCGCCTCCGAACAGAGTGCAGCTTCACCGCCATCGAAGAATCGCAAGGCTGTGATTGATCCATTCTATCAGGCTGGATTCTAGATTAGGTAGATTCTGTACTTGGAGTTCGAGGTCGCCGATATCGATTATGGATTATGGATTCGGTCTATGGGGGGCTGCTAGCTGTCTGTCTGTCTATGCTGGAGTTGGGCGGTGGGTCATCGCATCGGCGGCGGCGGTGCTCTGCCTGGTGGTGACGCAGATGCGGAGATTATTGTGCATCATCGTCTTTATCGTCATCGTCATCGTCATCGTTGAACTGCGGCGATGACATGACGACTTGGCTGGGCGGGGCAGATGATTGATCCCTTCGTTGATTTTGGATCAGCTCCAGCTCGTCTCTTCGACTTTCTATTCAGAAAAAATGACACTGACCCAAAATCAGCGAAATGAGCCGCCGATATATGTGTGACTTTCCGTCGGACGTCGAATGAGACACATTGAACTCATGCACGTCTGTCCGTCGACGATGCTGGTATCATTCTGTTTGTTTGTCTGTTTTTGTATCTCTAGAGTAGATATCTATCTCATCGACGACCGACGGTCGCCGCATGCAGCCGCACATTTCAAACCACAGTCTGGCCTTCACTTCACCTCCTCCTGCAGTGTCTTTGCATCCGTCATCCGTCCATCGCCCAATCAAAGCCAAACCTGACCATGGGAAAGTCGGACCTCGGAGTCGACGTCGACGTCGATGCTGGCATCTCTCCTGTCGAGGCAATAGAAGCGGCCAATAAGTTATGGCTCGCGGCTACATGTCAATCTGACCTTAGCGAAGTTGAGCGTCTGTATCGATGGGCGCTCTCGTCCAAGACGCCCCCGAGAATTGCCGAGGATGAAGTTGGGGGCAGTGGCAGCGACGACGGACCACCCACAAAGAAGGCAAAATCTGGCCAATGTGGACTAAACCAAGAACAATTCAATCGAGCGGGAGAGAAATTGGCGCTGTTGCTCTGCCAGTCTGGAAGATGCAAAAAGGCCAAAAAAGGATTGGTGGCAATGGGGTTCACATGTCGACTGGCGGAAAGAGTTTTGGATTATCCACATGACCATGAGCATTTGATCAATGAAGAAACAAATGTAAATACAAACAAAGTGAAGAGAAAATCGTCTCCTTGTCAGATAATAGATGGGTTTTTATCAAAGTCGGAGCTGCACCAACTACGATCGGTCTTTGAATCGCCAGAATCTAGTTATTGGACCGATCACAATTATTCAGTTGAACCACCTTCGCCATATTTCTCTTATGTGATTACACTGGAACAACTCAGAACTACCAAAGGCAAGGGAGAGAAACAATTATCATTTGGATTCATCGGAGATCTTGCTGAGAAAATCATTGCATGCCCAATACTTAATGAGAAATTTCCGCAGCTGCAACGGAGTGCCAAGTACGTCGAGCTTTGGGCTCACAATCGTCCTCATGCATCTGGCCATCAAATGGTAAGTTAAACATCATTCTATTTAGAAAATTGTAGTGCATTCACTATGCAAACTAATTCTCAGAATTCTGCAGCACTTTGATTCTGATGATGAAGGTCGAGGTGGTGTACGAAATCCAATCATATCAACAGTGCTATACATCAGTTCTGGAGATGCAACAACCGGTGAAAATGGTTCACATGCTGGTGGACCAACCCTCGTTACAAATCAGAATCTATCTGATGTTCGATTGGCTTCACAGGGATGGATGGCGCATGCAAAACCACAACGATTAGTAGCATTTGATGGAAGGTGTCTTCATGGTGTCGTACCAGGAAAGAGTTTTCGAAAAGGGCGTCGGGTTACGTTGATGATGGCATTTTGGGAAGAAATCAAGATACGTAGTGGTGAAGGGCCTGGATCTGCTCGTCCATTTCCAACGACGAATTTACCAGTATGGGCTAGCCAATTGACATCTCCTGCAAAGAGAGTATATGAAGACAATGCATCGTGCGTAGAGACGAGTCCAATCACACTGGATGTTATTTACGAAACTTTGGATGGAAAGCCATGGAAAAGAGGAATGGGAATGCCATCATATGACCAAGTGTTTCAAGGATTTTAATGTGTTCTAGTCATTGATTATATTCATTGAATGTTACGATTCCATTCTCTATGCACTGTAATAATAATGTGCAAATCAGAAAGCACTTAGACCGTCCCTCCGTTCTCAAAGGCCCACCAGATATGGACAATATGCATAATTTACTCTTACGTGACGGGAAATACAGGCACACCAGTACAAATACTTCCGATCTTGATCATCGAAAAGGTAATGCAACTCACAAATGCCAGATTTGCAACCACCCATGAAAGAATCAATGTTGCATATCTGTTAATGATAGGGAATTGTTTTCGCATTGGTGAATGACGTCGCATACCAACAACAAATTGCCGATACTTGAAAAACCAGGGAATGGTGAGCAGTGCCCTGGCTGGCAGACAAGGTCCACCGAAAAATATTTCCATAGTAGATTTTGTTTGCAGAAATTTCGACCACAATCCTTCAGACAGAGGTGATGCTCCTGCTTCTGCGCTAATCTTTACCCATGCTGCCGCAAACACCATCCCTGACATCACGTTGGCCAAAAAGTTATATGCTAACACCATTATTGCTCCCGTATAGACTGCTACTGTGAAGGCTTCGGCTCTATCATCGGGGTCCATGGATTTGTTCCAGTACAAGTCCAGAATTTCTATCAACTCGTGGATGTTAGCATCACGCAATGCACTCAAAGCTTTTTCGGAATATGTCAGCACGCTCCCTGCCGCCCTTACTGTCCCTTTCGTCAAATCACCGAATTGGTATTCTTCATTTCCTGTCACTGTCTTGACGACACCTAACATGCAATTGAAGAAGGAAAGTAAAAATTATGAGCAGTCAAAACAACGTCGGCATTCGATGATCAAATCATTTGCAGTATGATAGAGACTTGCCTTCAATCCCATGTGTAGTCGATCCGATGACCGTCTTCGTTATGTCTCCAAATTGATACTCGTCATTGTTCGTCACAGTCCGCACGGTACCTTCAACGACGGAAGTTGTGGCATTCGCAACCGATCGAGTGATATCCCCAAATTTATACTCTTTGTTACCAGTCACCTTGCGCACAACCCGCTCGAACCGCGTAAATGTTCCATCGTTGCCTCCCCGAGTGGCTTTGACTTCGGCTTCAGCTTCGGTCGGTTCATCGGCACTTGCTCGAAGCGACGTCCAAAATTGACGTCTCGGGGAGAGATTAAGGGCTGCTGCCGAAGGCGTAGGGCTCGAGAAACACAGCAGAGTCAGTAGCCCTGAATATGGCAAGAGAAGTAATCCTTGAAAGTGAAGGATTCGCATCATTTATCGTCAGGGCATGGACTTGCTCTCTTCCTCAGTTGAATGTTGAATACATCGCAGCATCATCAATACGGGTGCGTCTTCCCGCCAAATCATCATCATTGCCCGCATGCAAGAGAAGCGTCGTCAGAGGGAAGGTTCCCGCCAAATAATTGCCACGTGTAAGTATCCTTCTCCCGCCAAATCGCTGCCACGTGTGCATTGAAAAGGTCGGAGTGATGAAAAGTCCGTCGATCATGCATGAAATAGCATGCAATGTTGTTGGACGAGCTAGCAGCGTAATGGAATGCGCAATCGCTTGATTTACACGTCCGCCGATCGAGCAATGGCTTCACGGGTACTACTCCTAGTTATTTGAACACTGTGGATAAGAGGTACAATACTTCTTTATTGATCATGCTTAATAGGGTTGAATTCATACCGCATCCACCCTCCAGCTATTCAAAATCGTGATCTGTCCGTTGAACATTCTTCCAACAATTATGATATGTGGTGTCTGTAGCAATCCATTCGGTTCTGCTCAAGAAAACAACAAAAAGAAACAGAAATAAATCGTCAGAGGTGTAAATGAACAAGGAGTACAATAACCACAATGCCGGACGCACAAGACAGATCAATGGATGCTCAGCAATGGATTGGATATTTTCTTCATCCTCGGATGTAAGAATTAATGAGATATAAAAAGGACTTCATTGCATCCGTTTCAATTCAATAATGATGGATGAGTGTGCATTCAGAGTAGGATTGTAATATTTGTCTCATCCAGGAAGATTCAAGTCTTCTCATGATAAAAACCAAGTATATTTGTTGTATCTTCATAATGTTGTGCACACATCAACCAAAGTACATGCAAAACAAGCAGGAGAGAAGGTGTGTCATCGTACATGGTATGTGCTCGGATTGGAATAATCAGCAATTGAGAATTGGTATGTAAGAAATGAATGCTTCTTCGATTGAAATTCTTTCCTCATTGCACACACCGACATGATGTTCAAACCACTGCCGCTCTGCGCTCGACATTGATATGATCTCTCACACAGAAAAGGGCTGAACAAAGAAAACATCAACAAACGACAAAGTTATTCCTACCTCTGATATGTCAGGTCACGCCAAACAGTACCAACATCACTGATACTTGCTTTTCCGCCAATCGTTTTCCTTCGTGACCATTCAAATAGGTTGTGCTCGTACTATTGTTGCTGAATCATCGAAGCCTTCTCTCGCACATACCTCTATTGATCCATGGAAGGGTAGGTTGACAAACGGCAAGAGAAGGGTTCGTTGCACCCTATTATGATCAAGCGTAGTAGACATTTTCGGATGACATAATATCTAGAGAAAGCAGTCAAGTTCGATTGCCGCATTGATCGATGTGAAGGAGAGTAGTCCCCGAGTAATTGGAGTGATTTTATTTTGTTTGTCTAGGTCGGAATAGATGATCGAGATATCGATGGTTAGGTCATGAGGTGATGTAGAGAAGTTGCAAGTTGATTGTCGGTAAGTCTGTGATGACCTCCGCACACAGCAACAATCAACCGCGATCACTCATCCACACCTCCTCCTACCTCTCACCCACGGACAAATCATCCCTCCCCGACGTTGACTAAGACACTAAATTCATATGCAATTTAATTGCAGTAGTCCTTGTAAACTAAAGGATATCTATCATCGTCTCGCGTGTGGATTGTGGATTTGCTTTGGATTTTGGATGTGGGCCCTGCCGCCGCTCAACCTACCGCTTACTTGAAGCGACTGCCAGACGTATTATGGCGAGAGTTTTGCGATCTCTACTGAGGAATTCGATACGATTCGGAGGATGGCGGCCAGACACTTAAGTACCCACATCATCATGGGCACCACCGCTGATGGCCGGCTGCTGCTGGAAGATGATGTGCTGGCAATGGCAAGTGCCGCTGGACGACGACGGCAGCGGTAGTAGTAAAGGTAGAGACATCCAGCAGTACCATAGCCTCCCCCTCTATCACTTTGATCTACTTACACTGGGGGTAACCCTGGCAATATCTTGCTCGAGGTCATACTGTTGCGCTTCGTGATTGCGAACGAGCGGTGGCGGTGGAGCGAGTTTGTGCAGCGCTCCCAACTCTGGACATAAGAGGTGTCACCTGGAATTATCATTGATACGTTGACATTTGTGTGAAGGCTGTTCTTTGGGATCACAATGACCTACAATGACATCATCCAAGAGGGCATTCCCGAGGGAGGATCTGCCTCTCTCAAAAGTCGTCTCATTCGTTTTCGGAAATGGGCCACCAAATCAGCCAAGATTACCGTCCATGGCGCCCTGTGCATTGTGAACGGTGAGGCTACCGATGGGACACGCAATGCACCAGTATTGGTATTTGAGACGGCTCGTACTACTGATCCACGTACAGGAGGGGGTGGGGGAGGAGGATCGATGTCGTCGTTGTCTGTTGGGGGGTTGAACAATCACATCAATTCTTCTTCGTCTGCTTCGTCGTTTTTGGGGGGAGGTGGGGGGTCGAATGCTGGCTCATCATCAGAAGTAAGATGTGGTGCTATCGACAGTGTTTCTGATCAAGCTCTCTATGATCGTAGCATTGGGTGTCAGGTTCGTACTGTCCGAGAATTGAAAAAGGATGAGATTGCCCTGTCCATCCCAGTGTCGGCAATGATTACACCCGATTTAATTGCATTGAGTGATGCAGGACAGGCGATTTTAGCTTGCTGCTCCTCCTCCGGCTCATCATCAGTGGATGATACCAACTACAATAACAGCTTTTGGAATGCATTTGGTGTTACGAGTGCTCTAGAAAAAGTGCAGTTTGAGAAAATTGCACAAAGTAATGGAACACAATTGCTTGTCAAGATATTGCAAGAGAGAAAGAAGGTGGAAACTGCATTAATGAAGGGGGAAGAGTTTGCAATGGAAGTGAACGAACGGGGAGACAGCAATTACAATAATGACAAGCAACCAAAGAAGCTAGCACCCTTGGGAGGTATTTCTCATCGAGCACCCTTCCTTGCATTTCTAGTCCATCAACGGTTTGCCAATGAACAAAGTCCACCGGTGGCAGAGAATAATTATTTGATATCAGAGGATGTACCCGAAACGTTTGCACCCTATGCACGCACGTTGCCGTCTTCGGTTTGTGTACCAATTTGCTGGAAACGGAATGAATTGGCATTACTGGCCGGTTGCATCCCCGGCATGCCAGCTTTGCAAAAGGTTGCGGCACGGACGATGCAATTGGCTACCGAGTTAGTTGCGCTTGTGGATGCAGGGTTAATTTATCGCTTTCCAACCATTTTCACGCCGGGTATGATTACTTGGGATCGTTGGGTTTGGGCAGCGGCTGTTTACGAATCTCGTGTCTTGTCGATGTCGTCACTTCCGTCCTGGATATGGTCTGATGCTACTAGTCCATCGCGTGTTTGGGAGTCATGTGGTGTTATGGTTCCATTTTTGGATATGCTCAATCATGAGGATAATGCCTTACAGGTGTGTTGGAAGAATGCAACCACTGCCGAAGACGATGAAGATGAAGCGAGTGTGAAACGATTGAATCTCATCACGAACGAGAAGACTAAGAAGCATATGCAAATCTATCGCAATTACGGGGTTCTCGACAATGAGCAGTTCATGTTGCAATACGGTTTTACGAGAATGAGCAATCCAGCCGACAAAGTGCGTATTGCGTGGGCGCTAGTCGATGGCGTGGGGGGTGTTCCTCCGCCAAAAGACTATGAGCAAGATGGTAGTGTGAGCATCCCTGTCTCACAGCTTGTCTATGAATCATCGGATCCAGACTCGTTAAAGGCTTGGTGGACAGAACAGCGTCTTGCGTTGCTGGGGTATACCGTCCAAAACAATGTTGATACTTTGGAATTACTGAAGAGGGGAAAGAAAATCACATTTTGTGCATTCAATAGTGGAAAGATTGACCACGCTCTGTTGGCTGTGGCAGTAGTTGCAACGCTTCCTCCCACAAAGGTTGAAGAGATGCATTCCAAGCTTTCTAGTACCACACCATCTAAATCGTTGGAGGGGTTTGTGTTGGACCTCGTCTGTCAGAATACGGTGCAGCTATACCTTAGGTTTCTCCTTTCGAAGAAGCTTGAGAAGCTCCTTCAGAGTTTGAATTCTTGTCTCAGAGATCACTTCAATAGCGTTCAGTTGTGGACAAAGGCATCTATGGGTGGGTTAAACTACGTCGCTGAGAGTGGTGACGGTGCCATGCCAATTGAAGGCGGGGGAGGAGAAAATTCCACAGTCGTTGGCTGGCAATCATTTTTCGATAATTATGTTTGGTATAGTACGATGGAAGTCGAAGAGCGATATTACTCCATGGCCCCGGATAGTTGTGTGTTATCACTGTATGATGGACATGTTCGGTCTCTTCAGACCACGCTTGATATTTTGGCACCGGACGCTGCGATCAATGACAATATGAAGCGGCTGCTGGAGGATCTCGGCTGTGTTATTGATAGCACAGCTTCGCATCCTACGCTTGCGGATATGAAGCCAGCAGGGCATCCATTCGTAGCGGCGGTAACTGACAGTGTGGATGATCAAGTAATGTTGAAGGATAGTGGCGAGGAGATGAAACCACAGGACCCACCGAAGATTGATGATCAGGGTAATGCTGGGGTTGGAAACAACGGAGGGAATGGGAACAAACGCGATCGCGATCGTCGCAAGGGTGATCGACCTCCGGCTATCAAATTGCACATTGGGAATCTATCCTACAAAACGCTACCCAATCAGCTATATGATTTCTTTACTAGCTTGTATGGGAAGGGTAGTGTGCTAGAATGCCACATCCCCACGGAACGTGATACTGGCAACTCTCGTGGATTTGGATTTGTTACCATGCCAGAGAACCATGCGAAGGCAGCACTCGAATCGGGACGCAAGCATGAGATGGATGGTCGCATCTTAAAGGTAGCTGAGAGCAATTCCGTTGGGAGTGGAAAGGTAAAACAAGGAGGACGTAACAACATGCCCCCTGCTCCTTCCAGCGACCGGTGTTCGAACTGTGGCTATCGTCCGCGTTGGTGCACATGCAACCCAAATATGATGCCCATGAATATGGGTAGGGGAGGTCCGCCACCGCCTGATTACATGTACGGTATGAGGCCTTACATGCCACCGCCGATGATGGGTGGTGGTCCTGGATATGGACATCCGCATGACATGGATGATCGCTACATGGGTGGTGGTGATGGTCATGGTTGGGGAGGAGGCGGCAACTTTGGTGGCGTGGGAAATAGGCGCTCTTTTAGTCGCAGTCCATCCTATCGTCGTGAACGAGACAGGGGACATCGCAGGTCTCGGAGCTATTCTCGCAGTCGATCACGTTCCTACAGCCGCGGAAGGGATCGTAGTGATAGGCACCGTGACCGTGGGAGACATGACGACGGTAGAAGGCGGTATGATGACGACAGTCGCCGAGGCTCCTCTCGTCGCTACCGCAGCAAAAGTCGAAGCCGCTCCCGTCAGCGAGACAGTCCAGTGTCACCAAACCGTGGTAGGCCCAATGATGATGCTGGGAACTTCTCTGATGATCCCGAGGCAGGAAGGAGTCTCAGTAGGAGCCTCAGTCCCAATGATGGCAATGCCATGGATCGTACGTCGAAGAAGAGGGATGGGAAAGACGCTAGTGGCAGGAGCGATGGAAGGAGCCGCAGCAGGGATCATGGAAGTCGTCGACGCAAGCGGAGTAAGGGTAGCCGTCGTGGTAAGGAGTCGTCCAAGAGACGTGGTGGTAGTCGGAGCAGATCGCGAGACAGACATTGAGAGGCTGTTATCATGATCACCGATTCTATTCCATGCTGAGAATGATGGTTCCCTCTTTGATTAAAAGGAGGTGAAACCTTGAATAATGATTTGCAACAGATTCTGCACTTCTAACTCACACATAAAAGATAATAAGTTACTAACTGAATTGTTCCATTTCAAGCCCGACCTGGTCTCAGCGCTCTTCACTGTTCCGTTCCTCCACAAATTCACCATCTATTTATCCCTTGCTACCTGACGGTCTGCATTGGATTACATTAACATGCCTGTTCAGAGTTACACTCTATATAATGGTAGCTCCCACACGCAAATTTCTTCGAGCGTGCATAGATCTTTACAAAATGGTCACTCAAGCAAACGTAGTCTTCCAAACCTGAGGTGCCAACTTCTCCAAAGCCGACGCCACAGCATCCTGTATCTCCTCTGTGGGTGTCAATGCAATCATGAGCCCACCTCGACCAGTACCACTCATTTTTGCACCTACCGCTCCCGCAGCACGAGCAGCATCGACCAAATCATCCAATTCCTTACAACTAACTGTCATCTTTTGCAGTATTGTATGGTTCTGATCCATCAATTTACCAAGTTTAATCAAGTCGCCATCCTCCACAACCTTCTCGGCCTCCTGTACCAGACTCAAGTACTCAGTCATAATTGTCTCAAACCATGCCTCATCCGCTTCTTTCATAGCACGGACATCCCCCACAACTTTGGTAGTACTCGCAGTGATTCCAGTAGATGCATAGACAATTCGAATCGCCGATGGGAATGACTTCTTCTCGAAGATTGGTGCACCATCCGTACGTTGAAATCGTAGCAATCCACCAAAGGTTGCTGCGGTATTATCAATTCCAGACGGAGTGCCATGATATCCCTTCTCACCCTCATACCCGGCTGCATTGATTTCATCTTCGGTAAGATTCCGTGAATCGGCAATGTTTACAGCCCGTGCAAGAGACACTACCTGTGCCGCCGAGGCGCCAATGCCAGAGGCACAACAGAGGTCACCACCAAATGTCAACCGTATGCCACGAACTGCGGGATCGACACCAAGATGTTTCAAAGTTAGATTAATGGCCTCATCACCTTCCTCTTTCTTTGTATCCTTGTAGAGTGGGACGGCGGGACGATTGTCAATCACTTCCAATTTGCCAGGTGCATCATCGAGATATTCGATTTGGCAGTCGGTGTAGGCGGAGACGGCACCGACGAGTGCGGGAGCTTTGTAGACGACGAGATGCTCGCCGAATAGAATTAGTTTCCCGAATGCACGAGTTTTGTCGATAGGGAAGGCACTCATGATGGAAGATAATCTAGAGTTCACGTGCATGCAATACAAGCTACTACTACAAGCATACGATGCGATCTACATTCATGGCCAATGCGGGTTTGTTTTGGTTTTGGGTTGAATGAATGAAGTGCGTGGTACGTAAGTACGTGGCCGAAAATGGCGGGAAATAAGAATCTTTGAATTGAAAATGGCGGGATGAACGCGATCATTCAGCGACGTATTACTGTCGCATTGAATTCTTGAACGAGAACCCCGCACAGCCGACTTCCGACTTGGACTTCCACCGATATCGTATCGTAGCATCTTGCAAGGTGAGAAGGTTGAGTCCTTTTGAGTCCGATGATGCAGGATGATGCGATGGTTTGGTTTGTAGAAGTAGAAGTAGTGGTAGTGGTCGATGCTGATTGATAGATGTATCCCATTAATTCAACGATAATCATAAACAGATACCTTTGAAGACATAATGTTGGAAGAATACGATTATTATATAAGTCTTGATGAGCGAGAGCTCCAGCATTCAGCCTGGGGGGGTAGCGATCATCGACAGCAACAAATGCAGTGGCACAACTCGACAAATCCAATGGGAGTCAATGGTACATCCACATGGACAGTATCCATGGTATCACGTGCATACCTCGAGACAATAATGGTTTTCCTGCTCGCAATTCTATTGTACTTTGCTTTCATATGCTGCACTCGTTGGGACAGACGAGAGATGACCAAACGAGATGTGGACAAGAGTGTCATAACGAGGGTGAGTGATGGGAAGCGTGAATTAGTCTTGAAATTCCATGCATGTGTTGTTGTTTTCATTTCTTATCCATCTATTTTTCATCATTCATCACAGAGAGTCCTTGCTCATGGTCAGTCTCAGGATTTCCATAGCCCCATCACAGAGGTCGGGGGTTCCAAGAATAATTGTTGTAGTAAATGTTTCATTGTACGATGTATTTTTAAGAGGGAGAAGAGGAAAAAAATTCACCCTCATCATCCTGCAGAGTCGGCTTCTGAAATTCTGGAGGTATATAGAACCATGTCGAATACTCCAACAAGTAACAAGCCTCAATTGTTGTGTGCACAGTGTGATCTTGAATCTAGCCGTGAAGTATCCGACGATTGTCCGCAAGCGAAAACTGATGATGATACCGGTGGTAGCATTGATATTGCCCTTGCTGAGGAGGGGTTGGGTGGGCTCGGTACTAATCAGTTAACATGCCCAATTTGCATCGAGCCATTCCGTGTGGAAGAACAGGTGACATGGTCGAAAATCGGCCAATGTCGACATGTATTTCATTATGATTGTATCCTACCATGGGCAGTGCTTGGAAATTACGAGTGTCCGGTTTGTAGAGCGCATTTTTGGAGTGAACAACCTCGTCGATGCTGCCTTCCACCAAGAAAATTAGAGGCGGACAGGAAGGAGAGTAGATTTTGCGTTCGACATGGACTAGTCTCGCCGTAAGGAATGAGAACACTGAATAAGATGATTGTTGTATGTATTAATATCTGTTGATCCGTGTAGTTGAAAATATTCAATATTGGCAACATTGTCTGCAGATTGTTGTATATTCATAGTCATCGCTGTTCCTTTTCAAGAATTGCCTTTGCGTTCGAGAAGATTTGGCTGAAACTTCGTGGATTCGTCTCCTTTAGGCCAGCGCACATTTCCATTACCTGAGTAACTTCCAACTCAAGTCTTTGGATGCCATAAAACACGCAATGGAGTAGCCCGTCGTACACATTCTTCCTGCATCTCTGGTCTCTATGTTCAGCGAATCCGAAAAAGAGGTTTATGAGCATACTCAAGTCATTTTCATCCAGCATCGGGTCGATGACTTCCATAGTTCGTTCTTTCTCGGTTATTTCCGCAACCCACTCGATGACTTCAATGCTATTAGGACTGTTTGCTGTGGATTTGCGAGACTTGGGCGTCGATGTTGTCAACCCGACCCCCAGAACATGCGATATACTTTCCATAGAATTTGCTAATGTGAAACACCGTCCATGCAGTTGAGCAAGCACTGTTTTAGAAACTGATCCGCACTGCTTACTTTTGAGAAGCTTTAATGACTCAATCATGATAGTCTTCCAAGAATTTTGACAAACAAGCTCACAGCCCATCGCAACTCCTATCATGCCCACGGCGATGAGTGAACTACGAATCACATGAACATTGCCATTTTTCGCACCAAGTATATCTTGGATGACATTGAGAGCGACTGGTCTCGAGTTGCAACCTTCCTCACGAGCAGCACCCTTGCCAATTTGAGAGAGTAGTTCTGCCTTGTCTTTCCACTTCATATTTGCTTGATCTGCACTTTGAAGTTGCTTTAACAGCTCTGATACGTCTTCTACCTCATCAACTGATTCCACTGCTACGGTCTGTTCGTCAGGCTCGGTTTGCTTTGGCGGCTGTTGGCAGCGAACTGGGTTTGGTTTCTCCTTTGGAGTAATGGCTAATGATTCGTCGCCCTCATCCCTATGTTTAGAGCTTTGTTTCGCGGTGGTGGGCGGAAGTATCTTGCTCATGGAAGTGTTCGTTTTACTACTATCAACGGATGAAAGAAACGTCAAGCACCCATTGCTGGAGAGAAATGCCACTCCGTTTTCACTCATGTCGTCACCCAATCGAATGTAACCAACTCCCTTTGATCGAAACTGGGGTGCAACTCTACGTCCGCCACTACCGGCTTCTTTTTGTGGGTACCATCCTCCAGTGTCTTTCTGTGGATCTAAGATGACATCAATTGCTCCGGTGCAACCTTTGAAGAAATCTCCAACCGACATGGAAGCGGATTTACCTGTCAGCATTTGCACGTTCTCCTCTCCGAGGCGAAATTCATAAATCGATTTGTCTTTTGATAGCCTCGATGCAGCTAGGTTGTGGTCGACGTAGTATCCTTTCACGTTTCTTACCCGGATGCATTCAGTGCCAACCTCGTTCTTCCTGCCGATGATGTTACCAATGCCGGATTGTTCGACTTTGCCGATGAAATCGATGTCACCAATTATGATCCTCACACAGTTCTTCTTTCCTGGTTCCTTGGTCTCTGCCATGCATTCCATCTTTTTGGGGCCGGAAAAAACAATCTTGTCTCCGAGCTGAGGGTTGTCGTGAACGATCCATAATGCATGATGTTGTGTCGGGTCCTCGTCGTTGGATGGATGATTCTTAGCTCCTTGGTTGTGAATTGCTTGACTATGCACCGATTGACTGTGAACTGCTTGACTGTGAATTGCTTGACTGTGAACTGCTTGGCTGTGAGTTGATTGATTGTGAACTTCTGTATCTCCGAGGGCCCTCTCGTATTCTTCCCAGCAAGCTTTGCAGTAAAAAATTCCGGGGTTGTCGACGTCCGGTTCACAATCTTCTCTAGAGCCGCATGTTTCGCAGCTGCTCGTTGCATGATTTTGTTTACTGCTAGAGATGAGATGACTGCTTTCTCTATTGCCCTTCCGACTCCGACACCTAGACAGAAGACGGTCTTGACTCAACCCTGGAGAGCTCATAGAATGCGATCTACTAAGCGCTGAGTTTGGAGGAGATACTTTCATCCCACCCTCGCCAACTGTTGACGTTCTGGCCAATTTTCTCATTTTCTTCTCTACTTCGTCGATTTGCTTCCGGTACGTTGGATCTGAAGTCAATTTGAGCACAAGATCGTCGTTCTGGGGTACTTTATTTGTCAAATTGTTTTCCTTCTCCTTTGGCGGCGGTGCCTCCCAAACACCCGTCTTTTCCTTGTACTTGCTCTCCTCCAGCTTTCTCTGTTTGTGAAGCTCGAGTCTCTCTTCTGGGGTGAGCTTCTTCGTCTGTGTGTCAGCACTACCCCCTCGAGCATTACTACTGGAGCTGATTTTGGACGTAGCAAGCCTGGCCTCCAATGCAGCAATTTTCTCCGCTTGCTGTCGAATGAGACGCTCCTTCACAGAGACTACATCACTATCATCATCACGCTCGCGACTAGATGGGGTATAATTGTTCATTTCCTGACGAGCATAATCACTGAGCAATGATGATTCCTCAATCAACGTCTTCCTCTTGGGAATTGACATTGGACCTTTGGGTGTTTCATTGGATATCCCAACAGTAGCTCGTCTGTCGCTCCCCGTGTCACCACCAGACGTGACCGCTCGCTTGATACGCCTGATATGGCCAATTTTGACACCCAACTCCAATAAATCATTTTCGGTAGCATCCTCGAGAGAAGTGACATCATCGTATCCATTTTGTATCAGTGAATTGCAATACAAGTCGGCCACCTCGCGAGATATTCTCAATTCCTCGTGAAGGAAAGTGTGTAGTCCACCTAGATCGTCGGAAGAGACTGGTAACTCGTACTGATTTCTTGATTTCCCTTGCCTCGATGGACTGATAACCAAAGTATTTCTCGACATTCTATCTGTGGTTGACGATGATGATGACGGACGCTGCTGCGTTGCCGTTGAATACATGTCTAAGCGTCTGGCGCCGACTCTGAATTCTGAAGGTGCTACTCCAACTCTCAGTCTCTGCCAGTATTCTGTGCGACGTCCCTTCCAGTGTAGCGTTCAAATGCTTAGACTGCTGCCGTGGCCTTGTCGTTGCCCCTGGTTTTGGCCGCCATGGTTGGATGTGGAAAAGGTTGAATGGTTTGCTTGCTTTGAAGGTGCGGCGGAGTCTCCCGCCAAAACAAAGATCCAGATTTTGGCGCGAAAGCCCTGCGCGGAGCTTCCCGCGAAAATCGAAGGCGCGCGGAGCTTCCCGCCAGATCCTCTCCCCCTCGCATCATTCACTTGAACGACGAACCATGAACCCATCCACCCGCGGCGCGGCTACTACCAGCTATTGTACTCCCACTGACAATCCACAACAACTCGAAAGACCATGATACCAAGAAGATCGATTCCACCGCTACTCATATCCGTGTGTTTAATGCTGTCAAGGGCCGCGGCATGGTCCACTCTGTATCAGTATCACGCTAAGCATCAAGTTGTTGCTCCTACTCGTTGCCAGATGGCAGAAGGGGACGACATCAGCAATTTCGTTGATAGTGTTGGATCGAAACATTCTGGCTACAATGTTCTTGGAACCGAACTCTCATGTTGCTGCTCAAACGTCGGAGGTTCGGGAATTGGTACGGGATTTTATAGAATTGGGTTCTGTGTTCTTTTTACCGCCGCAACGCAGCAAATCTTCAGATAATGAACAACTTACCTGCATCGCATCCCATCACATCGACTCACTCTAGCGACGGGAGATATGGATATGGGCCGCCATACAGTATGTGTGCGTGTAACTGAAGAATTTCTGGCCTATTCAAAATCGGTGGGTAATGATCTGAGCACTACCATGCCAGAATACAACTTCCTGGCTTGAACGAAGGTGACATTTGGTGTCTTTGCGCTCAGCGGCGGGCACAGGCGTATAATGCTGGGAAGGCTCCAAAGCTATATCTTCAGGCTACTCATGAGAAGACATTGGATTACATTCCTCTTGAAATATTGAAAGTGTTTGCAATTGATGCGGATGAAGCGAATGCAGTAATGAACAAGCTCAAATTACAAAGAAATAAGCTTGATGAGCTGGTGCGCACTGAAGTGAGAGATGACGAGGATTCGTTTCAGTGATCAGCTAATAACGAATACAATTAGTATTGGCTAGACGGTATTATGTTCAGTTTAGTTTGTGATATCGTACTTACACCGACCTTAGAATATGAAATCGACACTTGCAATTCAGGAATGTTCCTGGATTATTGTTTATCACATTTAGACAAAAATAAGTTGTGGAGTTCTGACCGGTGCCATCAGAGACAACTCCAACATTGAGTAAAATTTTGGGTGCAGACCAAACCTGCTACATTCGCGTCGCACCTCCAGAGGGCGACTGCCTCCACAACGCCCTATCAAACGAAACATCACACCACAGTTTCGAAACGACAGATGCATTGAAGAGATCTTCATTGTCGAGGTAGGAGAACACATTGAGAGCAGTATGTTTCGACTGATTCGCTAAGTCGGGACCAAAGTAAGGCCCCTTTTGCTCCATACTTTCTAACTGTGTCTTCCTTCTCAAATGCTTTTCTACCCCTCGTTGAGACGACGGAGTGATTGGAGTCGAAGACAAATATTGCATTCCATACCCCGGAGGCATTGGTTGCATTGGCTTTATTGGCGTAAATTGTTGCTGGTGATTCTGCATTGACATACCTCCTGCCGCAGACACCGCGTACGGTGGAACATTTGATGGCGACATACCATGGTAAACCATCGGTGACTGTTGGATCATACCACCTGAATGGGGATGCTGATAGCTTGGGTGATGAGGACTGACTCCAAACGCATGCTGAAACGGGCTCATTTTCATTGCGCCAGGTTGCATTCCAGTGGGATCATGGACGATTGGCGATTGAGCCCATGACATTGGTCCACTAACCAATCCGAACTTGGTATCCGGCATATTTCCCTTCCATGCCTTTTCGGCCGAATTCATTGCAACCTCGGCGCCCTTGTGATCTTTAATTTTCCGCCTCCGGTCAATCAATGCTTGACTTCCAAGGAAATTCTTACATTCGACACACTTGCATTTTGTCCCGCACACGATGCCCCCCTGGAAGCACTCACAGTACTTCTTGAGACAGGCTGACTTCTTACATTTACAGCCAGTTGTGTGAGTAGTTTCAGACATCTTTTCTTTGAAGGCTTTAGGATTCTTTGCCATGGTATCCGCGACGGCCTTGTTTCGTATATCTTCGAAACTGGGAACGTTCTGACAGTTGTTACACTTACACCCATTGCAGAACTTTTCGGCTGCAAAGCATACGCAATACAGCTTGAGACATTTGGAGTTTTTACATGTGCATTTCCCTGGGGTTTGAGTTTCATTCGTAGCATTCTCCTTTCCACCGCCGCCTCGCTTCGAAGCTGCAGCGGGTGTCGTCATTGCTGCAGCATTGGGTTGCTGTGGTATACTATTCTGGCGACGACCCTGTTGATTTGGGGTTGCTGCGTATCCAGTCAACGTAGAACCAGAAGCTGCCGCATAATCGATCCGTGTCTGTGGAATGTTCGGCTCCTGTCTTCCACGAGGCGTCTTTTTTGGTGCCGACACTGGACTTCCACGCAATACGCTGTTGATGCCTTCAATTCCTCGAAGAGTCTCACTCTTTTCCATTCCAACATTTCCTATCTTAACTCGCATACCAGTTGCTGCGGCAGGTGTTTGCCACGAGCTCTGACTTTTGGAAGGCTTGTTGGTTGCAGGAGTTTTCTTGGTTGCCGGTGTTTTCTTTGCTGGCTTAGCAGCCGCAGTGTTGGCATCGCTTCGATCCGTCCGTATTGAAATAGGCGAACCTCGAATAGTAATCCCACTTCGTGATGGACTCAACGCACTCATAAATGATGAAACGTGCTCTGATCTACTCTGCTCCGGCTCGGCAAGCAAGGTTGACTGATACTGCGGACCAGATGCGTTTATGTTGTTGTTATTGTTGCGATTCCCAACTGGTTCACTTACTTCTTCAAAGAAGGCCTGCATATGACTGGGCGACCAAGACCCTGTCGCGAAGAAACCAGCGTTGGGAGAAGATGCGGATTCACCAAATGAGGAGGAATACGTCGCGACGGTTTGATACTCCTGTGAGCCATCTCCGTGGCGCTTCCGTGCCGCGACCGTTGAGCCTCGTTGAGGTGTGACATCTGCTTGTTCCTGCATTACAGGGTGAAAGAAATATTGGGGATGTTAGTTTCAACATGAATTGAAAGTGAGATAGACTGCGACAAGCAACTAAATAAGTGCCTGTTCAACTTATTAATCTTACCATCATACCACGTCGGAACACATTGGATGGTGAGTCCCAAACATTTGAAGTAGATTTACGAGCGTCCATGTCCTTCGTCTTCTTAGCTGATGGAGGCGAGAATGGGCCACTCATCTCGTCTTCGTATGAAAGTTCAGCAGTCTCCATGGTGGCATTGGCGTCAACGTTGTTCAATCCCTTGCGTTTGGACGGTGTTTGTGAGCCTGACGGTGTTGAGATAGAAGGAGTAGGATACTGTTCTTGCTCCTGCTGCAACTGCTGCTGCTGCTGGAACTGAGGATGATACATGTAATATCCCTGGCCGTGTGTAGGTGATTGCCATGGTTGAGAAAGATGATAGCCAGGAGCAGAATGCGGCTGATATCCTGAAAAATGAGATGGTGCAGCACCTTGAGCACTAATTGATGAAGATGGTGGGTAATGAGGAAACCCTTGAGATGAAGTAGTATCCATCATTTGATGAGGATGATAAGCTGGGTGGTATGGATAAACGTCTGGTGGATGTTGATGCACTGATGGAAATCTGCTCGCATTGTCAAGTTGTTGTTGCAGATGCTGTTGTTGCTGATGCTGCTCATGCTCATTGCGATGAACCTGATAACGTTGTTGAGAAGTAGTACTTGCTAGTACTGCACCTCTTGCCTTCTTCGGCGGCGATGCCTCCTGACGATGATGTCCATGCGGATCATGACTGCTCAATGAATGATCTGGGCTATCCTCGAATGATAACTGTAACGCAGCGTGAACATCCTCATTGGAATCGTAACCAGGTCCTTGTTTGGCCAGTGGTTGAGTTCCACCATAGTCATATGCCATGGCGTGTCTTGATCCCTGCCATCATCGTAAACAAACGAAACGTCATGTTAGAAACAACATTCATGAGGCACCAAGAGAGAAAATCTGCTCAATTAAAAAATAGTGATCCGAAACTAATAACGGCTCAAAAGAGCCACTCACATGAAATTTGGCAGGCGCCGATCCTACCACCACCGATTTGCCTCTTCCTTCTGCATCCTCTACAAGATCTTCTTGGGCATGAAACTCCGCTTCGCCCTCTCTAGATTTGGGCACATGTACCAACTGCCCATGATGTTGACGATGCTTTTGCGACGTTGACATGGCCATTCGTCCACCCTCGGTAGTATTGGCATGTGGTGTGAATATGGTTGGTGGTGACGACGATCCTGAGTATTTGGCAAGATGCTGCCTCGACGAGGACGTCGATGACGATGAAGATGCCGAATCCATTCGCTGATGATATCTCTGTTGATGATGAGGCTCTGGCACTTGCTCCTCCTCGACGGCATTTCCTTCCACTGAGATATCAAAGGTTGTTGCAGTGGCTATAGTCGCCAAAGTTGTGCAGTCACTCGAAGGAAGAGGCAAGTTGTTTCCTCCTCCTCTTGGCCTTGTCCGCAATATTGAAGGTGGAGGTGGAGAGAATAAATCCATCATACTGGCATTTTCCTCATCTCCGGAACTACTCGACGATGATAAATTCTGTGATGGTGGGACGAGAGTTCTGCTACCGCCACTGCCACTGACACTTCCAATTGACTTCTTGCTCTGTTTGCGTTGTTGTTTTGCAGTAGTAGAGACAGTTGTAGTAGTTGAAGCAAATGAAGTATTGCTCGCGGCAAATGTTTCTCGACGAGTAGTCTTGGTAACAATCGGTGGAGCAAAGGCAGCCCTTAAATGAGATGACGCTGCATCATCAATTTCGCCACTAAATGAAGATGCATTCGGAGCATACACCATTGCCATTGTAAGGGTCGGGTGCTTTTCCAAATCCATCCGCTGAGGCAGATCAGAGGCTGCAGATGCAGAGTTTTCTGCTGCTGCTGAAAATGTTGATATAGAAAACAATGAGGATTGCTCCAGCTCGCGTGAGCTCGGCACAGGATCTAATCGATTGGCCATCATCATCACTCCGCTACCTTCCGCGGAGGCAACACCAGTACCTATTTGACCTCCTCGAAGAGCTGATGATGATGCATGATGTGTAGCTTCACGTGTGACATCAGATTCACCCAAATAGTCTGCGGCGACGACATCGTCCTCGACGCCGTCGTGCTGATGATGTGCCGACTTATTCACTCTATGCGACGTCACCATCCCGATGACTTCTATTTGACCAACCTTTCGTTTTCTACCGGCTCGCTATTGATGAATACACGTCGTCTTTATGCAATCATGATGGCAATTGGCGCCGCTTCTACTACCTCTATTTCATCAAATAATGTGCCACCAATCTGTCCAACCTCTTGCCACCTCCTGGTCTTGTGGGTCACTTCGATCCAACTTTCGTCGCCCTCGATCGTCGGCAGCAGCAGCAGTCGGAACAAACTTTGAATTGATTACTCTAAATCGGGAAGTCTATCAATCTTATTCTCACTTCTCGTGGTCATGTAATTCAAATGAGTACTATTACTCAATGCGGACCACGCTGAAACCAAATTCAAACAAGTGAATTTGTTTCTCAGTGGCTGGATTACAACATCGTCTGTCTCGAATGCCTGGCTTGGCCGACCCTGCATGCTGTTTGGGCTCCACCCACCGCACCAAGAAGACCAGCCAATGCATGCCGGGTCCGATGTTGATGATGATGTTTTACTTGTTACTTGCTTGTTGCTTGCATGAGCGCCGACGTCGAAGATTGGAACACCCACAAATTCGTCGAAGCCAAGTGACCGATTGGACGCAAACTTGAGAAGGCGCCATGGGGTACGAAAGCCCGCCTGATAGCTTTCACGTAGGATCTAATATCCAAAATTCAAAAACGAGATTTCTCAAGTTTGAATTGTCTTTCTCGAATTTGAAGTGGATCATACTCTGGAACCTGTAGAAATTTGTACTCAGGAAATTACGGCTCTTGTTGAGGTCGCCGAAAATGGCGGGAGTTTGAATTTCCTTCTTAGCATCCGGAAATGGCGGAGGGAAGGACCTTCTTACTTGCTCTGCCCCTGTTTTGTTGCTCCCCCCATTTTGTGCTGTTTTGGACTGCAGAGGCGGAGAGCTTGGAATATGGCGCGCCCTCAAAAATTCTGACAGCTGGCTTTTGTCGCATCGTTGGTGTCGTCATTGCTCGTCAAGAAGAAGTTCGTCTGTGCGCACGTCGTGACGTCCCCTATGGTATGGTACGGCCTATCTACGGAAGTCCACGAAGTCGAAGTGAAGATTCGCTGCAACCTGCTGCAACTGAGCCACACACACAAAAAGGTCCACCAGAACGGGAGGAACAAAGCCAAAGTGAGCGGAACAACAGCATGGCAGCCGAACCCTGCCGGCCGCCGAACCATAACATCAACACCACGCCGCCCTTCATCCGAACTATGCTCCATTCCTTGCTCTCTTGAGTTGCTCTGGTGTCTTTCATCCAGCTGTTGCATGCACCATTCCTTCGAGAGATTGAAATTAGATTCGGGTTCAAAAAGGTCAATGGTCATAAATTCAATTCGACTTGCTTCCACTTCCAACAACTTCAAGATTCTGTAACTTCAAAAGATTCAATAACACGTGCATTTTATTTAGGAGACGACTGCATCGCATTGCACAAATTTGGCGCGGGTACTATCGTATTGACCGAACCTTCAACCTCAAGTTCGCATATCTTTTTGGGACAGGCGGTCGTCGACTGCATTGCATCGGGCTGCTCTCCCTCCGCTCTTTCATTTATTTTTGCTGCAAACCCACTTCGATAATAAACATGAGGCTATCGTCGATACTTCCATGCATTGCCGCCTTCTTGGCAATGCTATCTCTCTCATGTGCATTCCAGACCAGCGTTCGGCTATCGACTGCCGCTCCCACCACCACCTCATCTGCCCTTCGCTACAGCAACTGGGACGCATTCGAAACACGCGATGCCATGGAACTCATGATCGGTGGAGCTCGATATGAAATGGTAGAACTTCCCGACAGCATGATGAGCACGACATTATGGGTGGGCAACTTGTGTGAATTTGTCACCGACGATATGCTCTCCGAGTTATTTCAACAAGCGAGCGATTTGAAGTTCGTACCGGCATGTGTGGCACGCAAACCAAATATGGAAAGTATGCGGTATGGATTTGTTACCTTTCGAAGTGAGGAAGAGAAGGATGTGAGTTGTGAATTACACGTTTTGTGATCAATTTACTTTTTCATTCTGTCCGGACAATTTTGCTCACACTCTTGATCTATCTTCCCCGTTGCTTTCTAGTTGGCAATGAATCTCCTGCACGGATACGAACTCCAAGGAAAATGTCTCAAGGTCGAACCCATCAAAGATCATGAAACCTATGGTCGAATCCGTGCACCCCAAAAGATTGTCGACTATGCGGTTGGTCCTATCCGTCGTCAACGGAAGGGTGAGCTCAATACCATGCGTCGTGCCACAGCCAATGCTACATCAAGTGTAGGTGAGGAGGGAGGGGCAAATAATAGGAATGGACACGATAGAGAGCGACGCATGGCACGGATGGAGAAGCGAAAGGAACGGGGTCGATACAAGAATCAACAGAGGAAGAATTCTCGGGCAAGTCGTTCCATGTTGTAACCGGAGATGCATGTGTGAATTGGATGTGATTTTTGAGTAATTGATCCCGAGATGGGTTGTTTTGGAAGCGCCATGCCGGATATGTAGTATCTAGTACGTGAACAGGGTGTTGCATTTTTATTGAACAAATGGTTGGGCTAAAATAATTGTCATTTCATGATTTTATATCCCAGCGATTGGCTGTGCATTGCAGGTATTGTGCCGGAAACAGCAATGCTCTCTGCATTTCTCACTTGGGCTTTTGTCCCGATGTGACTACCGCAGGCATTGAGAGCGGTATCGTTCCACCGTCAGTGATCAAATCATACTTTTTTACCATCAATGCTTGTATTGCTGCGGTTTGCTCTGGAGTTTGACCTAATAATATCTCCCTCGTTCGTGATGTACCATTCAACAAAACTTCATACAGCATTGCACCATTTTTCATATTGCTCCATTTCATTTCACTCAACTCTACCGACTTCACATTCTCAAAACCAATAGATTGTAATGTAGATGTTGCATGTTGTGCATCTCCAAAGTCAAAAAAGTTGGGCCCCTCTGGCAAGTCAACCACATTGGGATTTCCCGCCTCGGCTATTGATGATAATGCAATTTGAAATCCCTGTGTACGGGTGGGTGGAGCCCATGCCGAGAAGCTGATTTTACCCCCCGGACGTAATGCTCGGTATGATTCGCGAAGGAAGGTATTGGGTTCAAAGAAGTGTAGTATTCCAAAGTTGCATACTATGCTATCAAATGTATTTTCTGGGAAGGGTAATAATTCGGCACTGCCCTCGACAAAGTCGACATTGATTTGTTTTGCATTCTGTTGTTGTCGCAATTGTGCATCTAGACGTTGTTCTGCCAACGTGAGAAAATTCTGGCTGATATCCAATCCAGTGAGATGAAATGATGTCTGTTGCTGCGTTTCG
>JALLBK010000072.1:0-28607 GCA_036940085.1 Discostella pseudostelligera
TGACGACGTGGAACTCAGTATTTGTCTGTCTCGACCATTCGACCCATCCAAGCTCGTGATCGGCCCGTTGCCCGTGGCCTCTGCTGCATCATGACAATAACAATAAGATTATCCTGTTCAATAGCATTTTATTGCAGCTCATAAGTAAGAACAACTTATTCAAAATGATTCTTAAAACGATGTTGATTCTTTCTCCTCCTTCTCTACGTTATCATCACCCTCGATTCTTCTTTTCAATTGCCAATCTCCATCATCAAGTCTACAACTTCTTGTCCAGGTTGAACCTCGATCAACATTTGCTGCATAATTCGCATAGACAACGTGAAGACTGCACCTTCACAATCATTAATCCCATACGATATAATGGCACGTCCATCAATGTCGCTTCCCAATAGATCAAGTCCAGATGCAAATTGTATAATGTCCCCATCATCGGAAGGTGGGCGAGTCATACCCTCTGGAATCGAATTGGTTCGAAATACGAATTCATTCGAGAGTCGTTTTAGTTTGTACCTCTGTCCTGTGGTGGAATTGTCTCCATTAGTCACCGCATCATCTCTAGCAATGGTAAAGAAGGCATGAGTGTAATGATGTCCATGTAATGCATATTCCGATGGACGACGATCCTCCGGCCGATGAAAGTGGGCAATCCCCAATAGTTCCCCGGTTGTTGCTAGTGGGATCATGTATCCGTTGGTACCATGAATGTTGGATTTTGTGGTAGTAGCAGTACGATGTTGTCGTTCCGATCGTAGTCGTCGACCATGCCTACTTTCGACACCACCATCGTTTCCATTGCTGTCAGCGTTAACACCATCTACATACATCTCCTCCTCGTTCGCAGTCATCAGCGACAATCGTTTATCAATCCCTCGTAAATCAATATCCTCAACAACCGTTACAGGATCTACCCATGTCAATGCTTTCAATTTTGGGGGTGGGTTCCATCGCACTTTACCATCATCGTGTGTGCCACCAATCATTGGTTCCTCGGAGATTAGTGCGATATTCCGTCCGCCACGAATGATGATTGATTCGCTTGCTTTAACAAATGCTGTAAAGAACTTGCCATCTTCACCACTACCACCACTTCCATCACCACCAACCGCGGCGGCGGCTCGAAATGGACTGGATTATGAACCTGAGCATCATATCCAAACAATGGTCCATTCCTATACAGTATCCATATTCGACCATGATGAAAGAAGAGACGTGGGTCATCAAATTCAAGTTGTATTCTGGCATAATTATTTGATGACGATTCGTCGGATTGCAATGGAGGGATGGCCTTGCGACTGGTACCGTATTTGGCATTTCGCTCGAGATGGAGAGTGGATTGTGCCAGTGTTCGGAAGTATAATGAAGATGATACTGAGGGTGGATTTTGTTGTTGCTTCTCCTCTTTTCGTCGTCCTTTTCTTCCTCTATCGTTGTCGTTAATGTCCGGCGCGGCAAGGACATAAATCACCGCACGCTTCCCACCTGGCGGTCCAATCTCCATCTCCTTCTTTAACTCATCCTCCTCTATTAGTCCAAATCGACATTGACCTGATCCAAAGGCCATAGCACCAAGAAAAAGATTATCAAAGGATGTTGTTGACAATGACGCTTCCACCTCATGTGACAGCATGGACAACGATGGAAGGAGCGGATGGAGATGTCGATGATCCAGCCTTGTTGTTGTCAAAGCATGTGGAGAATAACTGTACGGTTCTGCTGCCAGTGAGACTATCGATGGATTTTGTCCATCGGTAAAGGGAAGACGAGATGATAGTATTGTTGCGTTGGTTCCATTCTTCGTCGATGTCGTTTGTTCCCAGGATGCAGTGTTGATGCACACCTTGGAGGGGTGTGTCTGCCTATGATTGTCATTCTCATTTTCCATTGGATTTAGTACAATGGGCCAATGCCCTCGAATGTAGGTGGCCCTAACCAGAAAATCGGGTTGTTTTTGCTGTTGTAGTTGGGATGCCACAGACGAAAGGCCATACAGTCGACTGATGGGGTATGACCGAAAGGTGCACCCTACTGCATTCTCCTCGTCGTTGTTGTCGTTGCTTGCGATTGAATTGTTCATTGAAGAAACTGTTATTCGCAAACCTCCTCCATTATCTGCATGAAGGAGGATGGAGAGCGCAAGTGCGATAACAATGGCAACGAAGACTATGCGACGACATCGACATAGGGATATTGATTTGTGTCGTCGTCGCAGTTTTGCAGCATCGTTATCGCTACCTACGCCTACGCCGACGCCGACGCGATTGTCACTCCCAATGTCATTCTCGTGTACATTGTCTTCATCGACGTTCTCGTCGTGCCTTGCGGTCGTTCGATGACGGAAATGTATGCTCGGCATGGTGTTACTTATTATCCTTCCGTCGGCCATGGTCCGCATGTTGCATGGTGCATGGTGCCGCCCGCCCGCCCGCCTGCCCTGCCGCTAGCGTCAAAATGGCGGGAAGAGAACGAGCTATCGTTCCCGCCACTTCTACTTTCATCTTCGCCTATCTTCGCCCTCATTTACGTTCCACCTCCGACGCCGTCCACCATGGCGTCCAAACGAACCCCTACGCCTACGCAGCAGCAGCCGCAGCCACAGCAGCAGCAGGAGGCGCAGCTACTACCACAACCCCAGCAACAACGAGAGCGTGGCACCCCCAGAGATGCCTCCTTCCTCCGTGCCAGACATGCCATTTTCCTCGTCATTCTCGTAGCCACGCTGAGCGCTGCGCTGGCGACGCTTCTCTTCTTGTATTCCTCATCTTCTCCTACCACCACAACCACTACGTCGAACAAATTTCATAATGTCATTTTCATAATGGCATTCATTTCATTTCTTGGCTCATTGACGACTTTGGTTGGGATAATTGTTGTAGATTCGTTGTCGCATGCTTTTGTTTTTGGGCTAGCGGTGAGTGGAAGATGCAAGATTAACGGGTGCAATTTGATTAATCTATCTCATCATCTTACGTCATCGTTCATCGCTTTTATTGATATTTGTACACAGATGATACTCGTCAATTGGGGCAACGGCATTTCATCTGCTATACTTGTGGCATCACCACCATTGCTACTGACTCTTATATCTGGACCAAAAAATGTATTGGTTGGCGTTTCACCGACTAGTAGCGACCTTCTATTCCATCCCATGACCATTCGATCATACTGTCTCATCCCTTTCATATTTGTAATACATGAATCAATGATGATAATCAGCAACAAATTGGAGTTTCGTGCTGCACCGATTTGCTTCATTACCTTCGTTACCATGGGATTGATGCACGTCTACTACACGCATAGGGCACATAAACATGGCTCTCTTCTTACACGGGAAATGAAATGCCACTCCATCTGGGTGGGTATTTCCATGCTACTTTCTTGCCAAATTGCAATGCATATAAATAGTATGTCAGCAGTGTACATGACAGTGTTCTTTCTAGGAGCACTCGTTGCCATCTTGCTCGGATGCAGCTTCGCATTCGTGGCCGATGTTTGGTATGCCGTTGGATCAGGTCAATTTTTAATGATTTCGTTGGATACTGCTGGCATGATGCTGTACTTCATTTGTCCGACAGTGATCATGGTATTACGATTTCTTGACAAGTATGGAGAGAGCATTGCATCGTGGTGTGATATGTTTAGGGAATATTATGTGCAATTCATGCCGAGCGTACTATTCAAGATTGGGGCTGATGATGAAGATTCCTTTCCGTTTAGTCTTTTGATTTTGCTCGTGATGGTATCGTCCGTCATCGGGGTGCCATTATTGAATGCGTTATGTCCAATTGGAGGATATCTTTTCTCACGGGCATACACTCACGGACAACCAAATACAAAGAGGGTGGCATTGTGCGTGAACTTCTCAGACTTACCAAGGGATAATGATGATCTTTGGGATGAATTTTTGGAGAAAAAGAAAGTGGGTGACCGTGGTCGAGACAACAAACAACTTGCTGCCGTACTCAACATTTATGTGACCTTGGAAGAGCTGACCCTACATCGGAATGAGTTGCAAATGATTGCGAAACGAGGACATTTCGTCGCATTATCACCTACTGAATTCGATGATACATATTTCGGTCCAAGTATACTTTTTGGCAACAATGAAACCTGCAATCTCCAAATTGCCCATTTCGAATATACTGAATTATTCGGGGAAGAACCCAAGTGGTTATTATCAAGATCGGCGGGAAGCATTGGTAGACATCCTGCAATGTTGTGCGAGGCACGGAATCTCGGTATGAAGGTTGTGTATTGGTCGACATTAATCATGTTGCATACTGGCGCGAGGAGTTTATCTATCGATCACCAAAATGCTATTCGTGACGATTGTTCGGATAAAAATGGTGGATCGATTATTTACCTAACGTTCGAGAAGTCGTCCAATACTAGAAACCTGATCACACCTAATTTGCTGCGCGAAGTCATCGATTCCATCGGTGGCGGTTATAGTTTGAAATCACTCTCCGATGTTGCCAGAGACGATGCGGATATGGTCCTGCACTAGCAAATACATTATTCGAAATAAATAATGCATAGTGCATCCCATTCATCAACATCTTTACTTAGCTGTTATCTCCAATTACCTCTCTAGCGATCATGTAACAAGAAGCTGAAACATGCTTGCCCCATCAGCTTCCACTCTACATCGTTTCTATTACATACTCTCGATTAAAACCAAGTAGAATGCCGATCGATCAATGCCGAAACAAACTTGTTCTTCGGTTTCTTCTTCTTGGTTTCACCATCCTTTTCACCCGTTAGCATACTATCTAATATGTCGACAATATCCGAAAAGTTGGGACGTATGACAATGTCAGAGCTGCAAGGAAAGACGGGGGGTGACAGGTGATAAATGATAATTTGATGAAGTTAATGATGTTCGCAAAAATGAAAAATTCAATGCATGATATCAGTCACGAAGCTCACCTCCAGCAACTTTTCATCAATTCCGTTAGATCTTCTGGCCACTTCTGTTTAATAGGCGGCCTTTCCCCACCGTGCACCACACGTCTGTAAAATTCCTCACGGTTCATGCCATCATACGGCTTCTGGAGTGCAATTAGTTCCCAGAGGATAATTCCAAACGAGTACACATCTGCCTTTTGATTGTATGGTAGGCATGCCGCCACCTCCGGGGCCATGTAACGCAGCGAACCGGTCTCACCACTCATTTCATAAAGTTCATTGGATACGGATGCATTCTCTAGTATTCTCGCCAATCCGAAATCAATCAACTTTACCGTCCCATCCAGAGTGAAACCTGAAACAAAAGTGGCATGATGAAGAACCGACATTGTTTTATCAGATTTCAAGCAAGAACCAGAATAACTGCACGATGTAGTTTCACGATACTCACCAAGATTGTCAGGCTTCAAATCCCGATGCAACACCATGACATTAGGAATCGCCCTACCATGACAATACGCCAACGCATCGGCCAAACTCCTGGCACATTTCAACACATCCATATACGATATCTTCCTCTTCGTCCAAAATCGACGCCTCCTATCACGGATACGATTATCATACCCAAGCATTTGACTTAGCGTACCCCCATCCAATCGTTCCAATACCACAAATCGTACTCCCCGAGGAGTATATCCAGCACCAATCAACTTCACAATATTCGGATGATCTAATCGGGAATGTATCTCAAGCTCACCCTCAATCTCATTAATTGCCAATGCCACATCCTGACATTCTGGCTTGAGTGTCTTAATTACCACTGACTTTCCATGCAGTACCGCAGTATGAATCCAATTGTTCCCCCCATCCGTGAGGTACTCGACATTGCGTAGTGATTCCCATTGGAGATTTAGCTGTGCACCTGTGACGGAATAGATACGTTGTTGGTGTCCATCGCGCGTTACGGCCACTGATTTGTGGGAGAGTGGAGGATGATCATCACCGGCGACATGGGCGGACTTGCTTAACTTTTGGGCGGTCGCCTTGCGATAAATAGAGTGTAGGGTGATGACAGTGTTAGATTCAACGTCATGAGGATCATGGTCAACCAAGTACATTTTCAGCAGGACACCAGAGAAAGAATTGAGAGAACCACCACCCCAGCGATGGAATCTTATTTCAATTTCAAAAATCGGTAAAAAGCTCACATAACGTACCGGATATCTTCGTTCATTACTTCCATCGACACTCTCATTCAAGTGCAATAATTTTGGCGTGATTTCGTCCACCATTACATCCTCTGCCAGGGAGTTGACTGACGCTGCCGCTGTGGCGAGGGACATGTGCAAGAGAAATTCCACCGCCTGTGGCTTCATGATGGCTCTGTTTTCATATATTAATGTATGCATGCAAAGTTAGAGGGTGCAAATGAGAAAATAATGGACGAAGTAATAAGTTGATACGACGCATCCCTCTCTCTCTCTCTCTCTCCAACACTCTAAACAGAAACCAAAACTGCAACTCACCTTCGAATACTAAAATAAATAATCGTCACATTCACTCCACTCCCCACATGACAAACCGGTACTGCCACCGCCGTCCGTACATCACTAATCGAACACTTTAATGCCTCGGCACCATGCGGAGTATGTGCCGTGACCCACACCACATCCCCCGCCTCTTTGGCACGTTTACATAATGCTGGACTTAATCGATGCGTTCGTTCGGCGGATCGTTCACCATAATAGACATCGACTAATTGTTTACGAACACTTTCATCGAGGGCGGTAGGACGAACGTGAGAGTTGGTAAGTTGATGTGTCTTGGGACCAGTACGGAGCCACATTTCGGCAATATCGAAATTTAATGATTCGCATGAGGAGGCTAGGAGAGATTCCACGGCTGGGGTGGGTGAGTTGAGTAGTCGATGATGGTAGAGACGTTGGAGGGATTTGTTGCATTTGGGTTGTTGTTGTTGTTGTTGTTGTTGTTGTGATGATTGCTTTCCGGAAGATGGCGATTGGGCTGGAGGTGGTGAGGGTGATGGACTAGTGAGAAGAGAAGAGTGCAGCTGCATGCCCACCCCTCCGGTGGTAGAAGTTGATGTTCCTCCTCCTCCCATGGCGATATTTTGACTCAATCCTCCCAAGGTGGGTGGTGCCACAGGTGCCGGGGGTGGTGTGGGACTACTCGCGACGGAATACATGGATGGATCTGGCGAGGACATTCGCGACGTCGATAAGGCGGAGTCGTTGTTGTTGTTGTTGTTGTTGTTGTTGTTGTTATTGTCGGCAAGACCACATTTGGCAAGCAAGGCCGAGGGTGGTGGTGAGGCCCCCTCCCCCAAAATCGAAGCACGTGCGGCAGCTGTGGCTTTTTTAATATTCAGTGTCATTTCGGTGGAGCCAATGGTCCAAGCGGTGTATTCTGGGGTGGATGATGCCGTCTCTGTCTCGTCTTGCTGCTGCTGCTGCTGCTGTTGGGGCTCTTGCAGCTGCGGCGGCTGTGGATGGCCGCCATTGCTGCTGCGATCAATCTGCCGTAGTTGCTGCTGCTGCTGCTGCTGCTGCTGCTGCTGCTGCTGTTGTTGCTGCTGCTGCTGCTGCTGCTGCTTTTGTTGTTGCTCCTGCACCATACGGCGTAAATTCTCTGTTGATTTGACCGATGGAATGTCAACATCGACGCGGTCAGGTGCGGACAGCATCGTGGCAAGGCAAGTGAGTATTTAGGCTTCGGGATGATTGCCAAACTGGATGTCGGAGTCGGAGTGGAAGCCAAAATCAATATTCGATCTTGTCGAGTTCTCTATATTTCAATTTCAATATCTCTATCGTACTATAATGATCACACCTCGCAGTAAATAGTAATTAGGTGATGGTCTTGAAGGTGGCAAAGCACAGGGTGGGTGGTGGCGGCAGCGTAGGGTTGTCGACCATTCGCGGCGGCGATGTCATTGTCATGGTTCAAAGTGAATTATTCGAAGAGTCTGTGGCTGTGGCTGGGGCGCTGGGGCGATGGCGGAGGATGTGATTTTTGATTTTGATGCATTCGCATAACACCACCGAACGAACGCTGCAGCTGGATGATGTGACTGTCCGATCGGTGACATTGGATGGTTCTTGAGTGTTCCACTTGATTCCATCGTCTGTCCATGGGCTCCCGAAAATGCACCCGCATCAAAAGAGGTAGGGAGCCCCCAATAAAATCTTTGCAGCGCACTTTTCTCCCCCCAAATCTAAAATTCAATGACCATGACCATCAAATCCAAATCCAAATATCCATATCCATCGGCATTAGACGATAGGCATAGGTCAAATAATCTAGGTCCGCCGTTTCATTATCTCCCCTTCTTGATCGTCGACATAATCGTACTTATTCGGCAGCCCGCCCTAAAGCCATGGCAGACACTACTTCATCTTCCGACGCTGACGACTTCTCCTCCCTCTGCCGGCGCGATACCTCCTCAACCTCCGCCTCCGTCACCACCTCCACCCAAGCTGGTCCCAAAAGCGGCACGGAATGGTTTGCCACCTCCTCTTCTTCCTTTGCCATTCTTGGCAAAGGCACTGCTTCCACCAACAATAGCAGCATCGTCTCGTATCGCTCACCGGCCACGTCGTTGCGTGGACTGGTAGTCACTACAGATGAACCAATTTGTTCATTGCACATTGTGCTATCGACGGAATCCAATGGCGGTGGCAGTGGTGGGGGTGGCTCCATGACTACTACTACTACTACTACTGATGCAACAAATGGCAGTGGCAATGTCGACCACCAAACATCAACAGGAGGAGAATCAACAACTACAACCGCAGCAGCAGGAGGGGCATGGCATCATCCCGACGATGGCCTCCCACACACTCTCGAACATCTCGTATTTCTCGGTTCACAAACTCATCCCCACAAAGGCGTATTGGACAAATTGGCCAATCGTAGCATGGCCAATGGAACCAATGCATGGACTGCTACTGATCATACAGCATATACTTTGAGTACGGCTGGTAGTGAGGGGGTCATTAATTTAATGCCGATATTTGCAGATCATGTCCTGTTCCCGACACTGACGGACAGTGGTGAGTTTCATCTCTCTCCCTCTCTTTCACTCATTTGTTTGAGCTTGCTTGCATTGTTTGAAGTGTGTCTGCATGCAATACTAATTGTTCTTACACACATCCTTCTTCTTCCTTCCCTTCCTTCCATTATATTTCAGGATTTATCACCGAGGTGCATCATGTCAATGGCAAGGGTGAAAACAAGGGTGTGGTGTATTGTGAAATGCAGGTAAGGAAGGTCGAATGTGCTGCATCTCGTTTATTATCAATTCCATAATTGTTCTTTCCATTCACTCATCGTCCGTCGTTGCATCACCATCTTCATCTCATCATCAATCATTGTTATCAATCATCATCATTATTTATCTAGGGAAGAGAAAATAGTGAAGGAAGTCTCGTGGACCGTGCCATTATGAGCCTCCTCTACCCCGATCACACTCCCACCACCACATCCACCTCCTCCGCACTCGAACAATCACCACCTCCACTCTCGTGCGGATACTCTGCCGAAACGGGTGGTAAAATGGCCAACTTACGTTCATTATCCGTCGATAAGGTCCGTCGTTACCATAAAGAATATTACACACCCGACAATATCATATTAATCGTCACGGGCAATGTATCGAGCACTGATTATTTCGTGGCATTGGATGACGTGGAGGCGCTTATATTGAAACGCCAGTTGGAGAAGGAGATGACGATGGATTGTGGTGTTGGTAGTAGTGGTAATAATGGAATTGGAAGTAATGGTGGAGGTGGAGGTGGGGGCGATGGTGTTGGTGGGGGGTTGTCGACGTCTTCCCGTGTTGGACGTCCATGGATGAACTCGTTTGTTCCACCCATGGTTTCCAATGGGAAAGTGGGGGTGTATCCACCGTACAATCACGAGGAGTGGAGTGGTGGTGGTGGAAGTGGTAGTGGTAGTACTTCTCAACCTCTCATCATTCCGTTCCCCTCGGAAGATGAATCTCGTGGTACCATCTCCATCGCATGGCGAGGACCAAAGTACTCTTCTCGCTCCGCATGGGTCCAGCTGTCCTTGTTATGGGAATATCTCACCGATTCCGCGGCAAGTCCATTGCAATTGGCATTTGTGGAGAATGATGATCCATTATGCGCCGATATTGGACCAGCCCATGATGTGTTTACCGAGGGATATCATCAATTGTGGTTTCAGGAGGTGGATGTCGATGCTATGGAGGAGGTTGTGCCATTGTTCTATGAAGTGATTGCCAAGCAGGCTGGGTTGGCGGTTCCTACCGCAGACGATGATATGGAGGACCAGCAGGGTGGAGAAGGAGGAGGATTTGATTTGGCAAGAATGCACACTGTCTGTCGACGTTATCGACGTCGATTATTGGAAGCCTCCGAACGTCGTCCGACGAGTGCCATTGTGGATGGTATTGTTCGGAACTTCTTGTATGGACCACGTGTGGGAGAACCGAGTACTTTTCGAGAGAATGGATCGGTTACGTCGGCTGTTGAGGAGATGGAGGCATTGCATTTGGATGTGGATATATTGCCGTTTTTGGATGAAGCGGAGGGGTTGTGTCAAGATGCGACACATTGGCAGAATCTTCTCAAGACGTACATGTTGGACAGGTGAGTTACCTGCGAAACTTTTTCATGCTCGCTCAAATTTTCCATACTAATCCCACCTAATTCTTTGGTTGCAGACCCATGGCCGTCGTTTTTGGAAAGCCAAGCGCGGCACTCTCGAAGGGGATTCAGAATTCTGAAAAGGAGCGCGAGGCTCAGCAGGGCAAAGATTTGGGTGTGGAGGGATTAGAGCGTCTTGCTAAAATCCTTGAGGCGGCTATGGAGGAGAATGAGCATCCAATACCGGGAGATATTCTAACGAGTTTGCCCGTTCCAGACCTTGAGAAGGTCCCATCAATTCCTCTGTTCACTGCCCGACTTTATCCTACTTCGACCGAATTATCATTGGCGATTGTTCCTGAGAGTATTCGCGATGTTGGTTGGGAGGAATCGGAAGCTATCATTGCCAGATTGAAGGGTGATTCGACGTTGACCGCGGTGCCCTTCCATGCTGACTTGACGAATATTGATAGTGCATTTGTGTTTGCTGCAGTTGGGATTGATACTACACCCCTCTCCAAGGAACAACGACTGTATTTGCCTATTTTGAATGAGATCCTCTTCAAATTACCTGCAACATTGGAGGATGGAAGTCAGCTCAGCAAGGATCAATTCGTGAACAGCATCCATGATGAGACAGTCTCCTATTCAAACGGAGTCGGGTTATTGGGTGGCGCCATTCCACAAATGAGCTACATCAGCGCCCAAGTGGAAACCAATGACGGATCCGGTCTAGCCACGGCTCTTAGATGGATTCGGCGCGCTCTTTACCTCACCAACATCACCACAGACTCCGTGAAAACTGCCGTCCAACGATTAATCTCCGAAATATCCCCTCAAATTCGCTCTGGACCAACCGTCGTGGCAACTGTGGCGGCGGAATTGAATTACAATGCAGAGAAGTCGAATACTCTTGCTTGTAATCTTTTTCGGCAGAAGCCTTTCCTTTCAAAGGTCTATGAGGCCATTGAAAGTGATGCTGCCCTTCAAGATGTTGTAGAGGAGCTTGACGGAATACGCAACAAATTGTTTCAAACCTCTAATTACCATGCCTTTGTCGCTGCTAATTTGAAAGTCATCCCGAAGCTATTGGATACTCTTGTTGTCTCTCTTACGCGGTCAGATGAGGCAAAGATTGATTCAGTAGGCAGGGCAATTGACAACGTGTCGGCGTCATCCGTCCTTCGAGCTCGTGGAGATGGCTTACCTGGAGGAGATGGTGCAGTGTGTGCTCTCTCCGCAATCGAGTCTGGATTTCTGAACATTACCGCTCCTGGAATAAAGGCCTACGATGAAAATCACGCTTCTTTGCTCGTCGCGATTGAGTATCTCACCGCGTTGGAAGGAGTCTTTTGGGTAAAACTGCGTGGTGCAGGATTGACTTACAGCTACTCAATATCGGAATCGACCGACTCCCAGCTCCTGAGGTTTAGCCTATTCAAGTGTACTGACATCGTTGCTGCGTTCGAAACAGCGTCCAATATCATTGCTGAATATGCCAAAGGGAATGTTGCAGTTTCAGCCATCGGGCTTGAAAACGCTAAGTCGACATTGGCGTATCAAATCATTAGTGGAAGATGCTCGAAGCTGTAAGTATTTCCCGATTTCTTGGCATGACTTTTGACTGACACAGTAGCCAAAGGTTCTGATACCTTGACCTGCCATTTCATTTCTTGTTCTCACTCTGATCTTTCTTACTTCTTCTCACTACACAGCTCTGCAGCAGCAAGCTCGTTTGTCAGAACCTTCAAAGGAGAACGAATGGATTATGATCGGTATTTGCTATCCCGCATCTCAGAGGTAACTTCAGTTGATGTTATGCACGCATTGGTAACTCATCTAGTTCCTATCTTCGACACGAGCAGTAAGCTAGCCATTGCATGCCCAACGAACAAACTTGATCAAGTGCATGATTATTTCACGAAAAGAGGCTGGACAAACCTGAAGAAAGTGCCAGAGGAGAAGCTGTTCAGTGCTTTTGTCGACACCGATGATGCTGAAACGCATGTTCTTCCTGATAAGGTTCCGGGTATGTCGATGTTCCTACCAGGGGCCTTTGCAGCCCAATTTCGCTGTGCATGCCCCAAGTGTGATCGTTAGAGATGTGAGATGTGTTCAATAAGAACTACTTTACCAAATTACCAGTATGCATCGCCATCCATGTATGCATCAAGTAACAGTTGATTCAGCGCCCCGTCTTCTTTTGCCTTTTGGAACTTTCTCTCAAACATTTCCTCATCGTCATCTTCAGATATGTTGTACTTTTCTAAAATTTGTTGGCGCAACAGTTCCCGCTCCTCTTCTATTTTTTCATATTCTTTACTTCCCGGTCCATCCAACAGTGGCGAGGCAGTCTGGGTCATTCTCCTGAGATCAACGTCGACACCTTCAAAACTTGCAATTGCTTCTTCCAACTCGGCTTGTACCTCGCGTCTACCTTTTTCCGTCTGAGAATGTCCGTCCATTTCTAATGTTGACCATCTTTCGTCGGCACCGAATTTAACCGGCGCACCAACGGTTGGAAGGAATACTCGCGTGTACGTCTCCATCCAAGCAGTGGATAGAAGGCACGCAACTTCAGCATCGCCACCAACATCCAGTGGTTCCATGGTACTCCCGTAATTATCTCCAAAAAACAGTTCTATTCCTTCTTGTTTAGCACCGTGACCAATGTCGCTCAATGACACTCCTCCTCCAAGATTTGCATGCGCGAAGCCGTGTTTTTGATCTGGAAAGACTTTGACCATGAAGTCTTTCACCCTACCATCTTCTTCCAGACATTCCTTGAGCAACATCGCATCCTTGGTAGTGGCACCCGGGAGACTATCATTTTCCGCGAAGACTGCCAATATGGCTACGCTACGATCCTTCCCACTCTCAAATGTACGGAACCCCTCATTTGTCCTACCGAACAGTTTCCTTGCATTGTATCGAGTGGGGTACCATATCACAGCGGCGACAGGGTCGACGTGCGGCGGTGGTGGCCGTTCCGACAGGGCATCCTCGTAGTACGACGACGGACCGCCAGCATACCATCCTGCTGCTGCCTCAAGTGCCCTTCCCCCGCCATAACACGTGCCCCATACGGCGATGGAGGACACCGCATACCTCTCTCGAAGGACAGCTGCGGCCGCGCGAATGTCCACATCCACCCTCCTCTCCGGATGAGTTGATCTCCATTCCTCGAATGTCTTCCCATCTCTATCCCTCTCGACGCCATCTCCATCAACCGTAGTGTCTGATGACCAAGGCCTTCCACGGAATAGATCGGGCGCTAATACGACCACCGGTTGGCATTCGAATGCAATCTTATCCGCCAACGCACGCGTATTCTCAGTAAATGGACCGTACACGTCGGATAAAAGCAATACGCCTTGTACTTCTGCCGAGGAGAGTTGTGCTCCCGTAGGCGTATAGACACCCCAATCTCCGTAATCGCGTTCAATTGTGTCATAGTATTTTCCAGTATCGGTAGAATCCTCTTGGCCTTCCACCTCATCGGGACGAATGAGTCCTCGGCTGGATTCTGCCTCACGCTTTCGTTGCATGGCATACACTTCTTCCTCCGTGGAGGAATAGACTGGAGTTGTCTTCGAAGTTGCTGATGATGCAGTTGCATCACCTCCTACGCCTCCTCCGACACTTCGTAAAAAGTTCCGTAAAGAGTCACGCGATGCCACAACATATGCTTGCACTATGGCATCCCCACTTCCCTTGTATTCAATAACAGTTCGTGATAAGCCATCTACCACGACGGATCGTCCTTCGTAATCTTCTACGATTCGAGCATCTTCTCCCCACACTTCTGTAGCGGACGAAGATGATGGATTTGCATCATCACCCTCACTACTTGTGTTTCCTTCATTGCCGTCGGCAGTTGCAGATGATGAATGATATTCAGTACTACCAGCACTATCGGAGGAGCGAAAGTCCTTCCCCACCTCTGTTGCCTCAATGAAATCGGTAACATCGACAATGTTGGCACCTTTTGCTTTTGCCTCAATGACTACCTTTTGCGATTCTGACGCTTGCCCTCGTTTCTTTGGTTTGACTTTGACAGCATCTTTCTCGTCACTACTATCACCACCACTGTCATCGATGCTGCCCTTTACTTTCCTTCTCATTGACTTGTCATACTTGGAATATCCCCGTGGCAATTCCGTCCCAACCTCCATCGATGACGATCCACCACCATCATTACTCGCAGTCTCAAAATTTCCACTACTACCACCTAACAATCTCTCGATCAATTGTGATTTAGTCCCCGAGACCTTCTTGCCTCGTAATCGCAATTGTTGTTTCAATTGTGGTATAGTCATGGATCGCACTTCCGTGGGTGTTAATAATTGGATATCCTCATCGTCCATGTCAAAATTGTCAATTTGGGGTGGTGATAACAACGTATCAGTCATTTCTTCATCGTTGTTTTCTTCGTCATCAATTAAAGAATCATCATTGCTATGCTCAATATCTTGATCAACGTTGAATTTACTGTTGCTGGCGGTGTCGTTATTATGGTTGGACTGTGTTGCCATAGGTAGATGAGGTAGTCGACGTGGTCCACTTGAGTATTCATTTCTTCTCCTCTGTCTCGCATCATCATTATTATTATTGAGATATCTTTCCATAGTGGAGGGTAGTGGTCTTCTATAACAGCGATGGACTGCGAAAGCATACGCCATCATCTTCGTCGGTAGTTGTGTTGGCGACGAGGCAAGAAATGTAATGGCGACGGCGACGACGCTGTAGATTACCAACATGTTCGACAAGCTATGGTGGCTAAATTTTGGTGCAATCTTTCTTCTCTGGACAAGGGTAGAATAAGGAAGTTGCAGAACATGGCAGCGATGACTGATTGTTCGGCGAGACACAAGTTGTGATTTTGATTGTGACGGTGATGGCGGTGATGGTAGTGGCAGATGCACCGACGCCGTTTCCGTTGCTGCCGCCGCGCCCCGTCGCCATCGTAGCTGACGATGACGGCAGTGGAACTGCAATAGATCGCAGCTGTGATATTGGCAGCGTGGTCGGCAACTGCTGGAGGAGCTATGGTTGATATCCATGGCCATGGAGTGGGAAGATAATGATGCGATGTGCGATGGATGCGATGAATGAAGCGACGGATGGCAGGCAGTATCTCGTCTGTCTGGCGCTCACTGACGTAAATCCAAAAATTACCCGTACCAAAATCTTGTGAATCGATCCAAAATCTTAAGATCTTTACCCGAATCCTTAAGATCTGTACCGAAACCGAAACCTTTTGAATTGTACCAAAACCATCACCATCACACATCACCATTCAAATAAGATTCATCGCCACCGACACCGACACCGACCATGGCCGACAACGATGGTAATAGAGCCACCTCCGCCTCTGGTAAGAAGAAGAACTCGTCCGACGATACAACAACACATGCTTCATCATCTGAAGCAGAATTCTCACCTCTTCATAGTAACAAACGAAAGCGCAGTAACAAGAGGAAACGGAATCGCGACAATGATGTCAATGCTTCATCCTCGACGACAGACAGTGGTAAAGCTACGACATCGACATCACCATCACCATCAGTAACTACCACCACCGCGACCACGAAAGCCCTTTCGAATAATGAGAGCGTAAAGAGAATTTTCAATGGTATACTAGTTGCCATATCTACCCTTGAATCGTCAGCAACAACATCATCATCATCATCGAAACCGACATGCCAAGCGGATGAGGACATCCCAAAGAAACAGAGGCACATTGATGATGGCGACAATAAAGATGCCAATAGCAACAACAACAATATCTTCCAAAACTACAAATCACTCCAACAAACACTCCAGCATCACGGTGCCAAAATCTCCCCCCAGGTGCACAAACGAGTTCACTACCTCCTATGCACCCGCAGTGCCATGACACATGCTACACAACGAGTGCGGCAGGCATACAAACGAAATGTCGACATTGTCGATGTTGCATGGGTGACAGAATGCATTGATGTAGGCAAGATAGTAGATGTTGGTAAATATATTTGCAATAAGGAGGTGGGATGTTGGATTGCAGAGAAGGAGAAGGAGAAAGAGAAGAAGATGAAGAAAGCGGCGAATTGCAAAAGTAGTGTAGGTGATTGTGATGATAAAGAACCTGATATCGATGAAGAAGGAATTGAGGGTGGCTGGTCGACTCCAATACAATTAGATTGCTGCTGTGTATGTCACGAAAATGGAGACGATGCATGTCCTTGGTGTGTCGATTGCAATTTGACTATAGCTCGGAAGAAGCATGCAGAAGCGACAGAGTGATGCGAGTGTGGAGGCTCTAAAGATAACACCCTTTGAAAAGAACATCATATTGCAATCACTATGTTATCGTTTTGAATGCATTTCTAATCCGAGTCTGATCCGTAGCCGAGTAACCCATCTAAGGCACCGCCACCACCGGAATCGCCATCAGTTTTAGTATCGGCAGTTACTTCTGGCGAATTATCATCCACTTTCGCTCGTTTTGATTCCGACACGGTAGCAGTTGGTGCATTGATTATCTTTTTTCGTTTGACTTTGATTACTGGAATGATGGTTTTGTTGCCCCCGTTACTTTCACCCCTCGCCTTCCTTTCATTTGCTGCATTCTGATGTTTGGCAATAAGTGATTCCGCCTCCTCCATACGATACTTCTCATCCAATAATTCATCTTCTTCATTAAGTCGGCGAATGCAACTACTACCAGAGGTGTCATCCACCGCGATGCTAGAATTCCCCTGCTGTTTGCCGAATTGGATACTACTGACCAAATCCTCTTCCTCCTTCGTTAATCCGTTCTCATTCAATTCGTCCCCGTCGCCTAACCCCACATCACTACTACCACCACCCCCCAATGCAGCCTCCCGTGCCCTAAGCACAGCCTCAGCCACATCCATCGTATTCTTATTCTTCCCACTGCCTCGCATCAAACTCACATGACGTTGATTCATCGCCCGTATCTCCTCAAGTGCATCCAACTCGGCCATCTCGCGTTGACTTTCAGCGACACGATTTTCCAATGCCTTCATAGAATCCAATTTTTCATCCTCTTCCACCTGCTTGTCGAATTCGGCATTGGTTTTAGATTCGTCGTGCCATACTTCGTAATTGCGTGTGCCGCCACTTTCCATTTCGTAGTCGGCATTTTTCGGGTCGGTAACTGTTGCATGAAAATCATTAAGAAGACAGGCAGTATCGTAAATGCAAATAATAATTCATGAGTGAGGACATGATGCAATAAATTAACACAGATCATTCTCAAGAAATAAATAAATTCTCTCGGTTCTAATGCAAAGCAAAGGGAATGCACTTACGGAATGTCACTGGCCGCGAACAACTACTACACTTGATATAAAATCGATAGCGTTGAATTCCCAAATATTTCCCATTAATACCCTTCACCGACTCCTTCTTACTATTAAACTTTCGTCCTCGATAGAGGAATGTCGAGCAGGTCGAACATTGTATCGAGAAGGGAAGCATCATGCGCACAGTGACCAAATCATCTTTGGGCTTCTTGCCTTTGGGGACAAGCTGCGGGTCGAAGTCGGCGGGGATGTATTTGTTCAAGACCTTACGTTCACCCATGATTGATTATTTCGGTATAAGTATTATTATTTGGTGGCAGAAGTAGTAGATCGATCTCGTAGGGCCGAGATAGGTAGTAGAATGTCGCCGCCGTCAGAAGTCAGAAGTCAGAAGCTGGAACTGGAAAAATGGAAATGGAAAATGGAAAATGGAAGAATTGAAATTGGTCGACGAGGACAGACGAGCGATGTACGGTATCTATCGCAAGAAAGTTGTTTTTGAATGGTTCCAAGCTAAGTACACTCCTCTAGCGCGGTCGAAAAACCGAACCATTTCGCATCAGATCGGTACGTAGGAATTAGTACAGAAATGAAATTTCTACGTAAATTTGCATCTTTACGGTTCTCATCCAATCCCAATAATTCCAAGTAACAAAATGTGCGAAATCAAAAATTCCAAAACACTTCGAAATGTTAGAATCCGACCAATATTAGTGGCAAAACACTTGGATTATGGATTAGTGGCGTTAAGGCGCTGATTTTCTCTAGATTTCACTTCCGAACACCGAGCCTCTACCATGCAAAGCCATCAAATACCTCTGAACTCTAACCAATGACAATGAAACTGCAGCTGGTAATTATCAACTTCATTGACAGTCTCCTCGTCAAATTTGGTAGAGATCGGTCTAGTGGTTGCTGAGATATTGGAAAAAGCCGGTGGGGGTTCGATGGCCACCATGGTGTGTTTTGTGTTTTGTGTTTTGTGCCCATTTCGCTTTTTCTCTCGTTTCATTTTTTTGACCGCACTAGCAAGCTGTTCCAAGTTCCAGCCAATGCTGCCAATCATCCTCTCTAGATGCTCTAGATAATTTTCTACATAAAGGCCCTCAAGTAGTAGGAGTAGAAGAGGGCAAACACAATAATCAACCCAGCTTAACACCCTCATACACAATACAATCCAACCAACGGCAGCAGAGAGGAGAAGAGAGGATTCAGTTCTTAAGAAGTATAACTGGAGTGTTGAATTGTTGCTGTGTCCATGCAAAGGCAAACGCAATGATAATCAACCCAGCAGCTTAGTAACACCCTTGTACATACAATACAATCTAACTATTAATTAACAGCTTGTTTATACCAGCAACCATGAAGTTCTCCAATTTTGCTTTCATGAAGCTGGCAGTCGACAGCTAGGAATATGGCCCTGCTTCTCAGTGGCAGTGGGGACACGATTCTTCCTGCCATGGCAAATCCGCCTCGACCTCTTCAGAGCACCAACAACAAGGCTGCTGACAATGATGCTCCAGGCTTGTTGATTGGGATGAGTAGCGGCGGTGGCGGTGGTGGCAGTGGTGCCTTCATCATATCATTGAATTTTTTGGGACGCTAAGAAGACGAACCCAAGGAGGAAGTGGTATATTTCTCTATTACAGTACCATGTGTTGTGATGCAGTCCCCGATCATGAATCAAAGCTTCCTTGTGTTGCTGCTGTTGTCATTGGTACAGTTGTTGCGCCCTCCCCTCCCCTGCTCTTGCCTTCTCTCTGCATGCGCGATGTGCAATATTACCAACCCCCCACTCACCGCCCCCTCTCTTTCTTCTTGTTTGTTTTTCAAATCATGTTGCCTTCCTTTTCATTCCACTTTCTTCATTCAGTACTACAATGGTGGGTGGTGGGCGAGCACTTGTCATCTTATCAAGTAGTGATGAGGTAATGTTGGCATTATTCCAACAATATGGAAGGCCGACAACAAAGAAATCATCATGGTGGTGACTGCGTCATCCTCTCATTGTTCCTTCCTCCAAAATTAGATCAATATGGAACCCAGCATGACTTCAAGGGTTAAAAGACCGCAAGTTGCAAGCCATCCAAACCTGGATTCAGCTCGATACTGATATTGATAGAGAAGCTACTGATGATGGTTCTGGATTCTCAATTTCTTTGATGGGAATGGTAAAGCCAGTGGTCTTGTTTGGGTTTACGAGTACTCCAATAATGTCTGGACTCAGCTTGGTGCAGACATTGATGGAGAAGCTGCTTATGACCAGAATTGAGGTCAGTGCCTTGGTCAGGTGATGGCAGTGCTTTTGCTGTATGGGCAACTGGTAACGACAGTGGTCATCAAGTTCGGGTATTCCAACAGGTAAGTCACAACATCTTGCCAGCAGCATCCTCACAGTCCAATAACAACACTCATATTAATCATCGCAACACCTCCTCCCCACCACCAACCTTTCTGAAAACAGGACAAGCCCACCACTGCAAGACCTTCTCTTTCTCTGACCAATGAGCCCACCACTGCAAGTTGTTGTTCACTCGCTCCCACTAATGAGCTCACCACAGCAAGTCCTTCATTCACTCCCACCAGCGAGCCCACCACTATAAGTCCTTCGTTATTTGCTCCCACCAACAAGCCCTCCACTGCAAGACGCTGAGGAGCAATTTGCTCATTTGGTACATCATGTGCACAGTACAGGGAATGTGGATGCTGAGGTGGTGATGCTTTCTTTTCGCGTCATGAGAAATCTCATTGTAGATTGCTTCTCAAAAATCTGTGTAGTATGAACCACACAAAATTTTGTCACAAAATTTTGTGAGCCGAGCCAGAGGCACATGTTATTGTTCACCTTGCAGGCAATAATGGTGTTGGGTATGCAGTGTTTCCTTCGGGTGACCCTGTCTCATGGTGTGGTTCAAGTGTCAACCTTATTATTCATGCCAAGGAACAAATCAACCTTTCATCAACAAACACGGGCTACACAGACACCATGGTTTGGAAATTCTGTGGGGGATCCACCAACTTTGAATCCAACAATGAATGCTACCACACTCAAACCAACCATAGAGCTCCTACAATGTCTCCCAGCACCACAAAACCGAAGCCAATTCCCACCAAGAAGTAGTCTGCATCCAACAAAACTCTCACACGTACGATGACTCCAGCAAGAATTCCTATCTGCTGGAGTCTAACGATGCATCCAAGTTATGCCAAACCAACATCATTAAGCCATTTCGGAAGGTTCAAGGACCTGCCCACTTGTTGAAGGTACCAGGAAAGGGCGGCTTCTGACTTCTAACTTTCGAATTCAGCCTTACTGGATGTTGATGAGCGCAGCACTGGTGGTGATTTCTTGAAGAAGGTGGCAATGTCAGTGACAACAATGCCACAATCTTTCTTCAACACCAGCCTGAAGATGGATTTTTCATAGCTACTCTTGCATGCACTGTTGATAGTCGGCCCATACGACTTCTCGTCATTGGGGATAAGTGGTGAGTAGAAAATTGAAGGTGCTGCAATGGCAGGGGCTGATTCATTTTTTATATTTTCTGTTGTAGATACTAGTACTCGTTCTGGTTACCATTTGCTTTAGTGTGGGATGCATTGGAGTACGCATGTGAGATGTCAACATTGAGCGCCAACCACAGTTGCTCCGAGGCGGTTCTTGAAAGAACTCCCTCCAACTTGTGAGGGAACAAGTCACGCGGAGTTATTGTTGCCAAGCGAAACAAATTGTGCATTGCCTCGGCTGAATCGAGCCCACTCGATAAACAACCTAGACATCTCAAAGCCATATGAACCGTCATAGTCGGGGCGAGCATCACTAGAAACCGCGCCCTCTCTCGAACATTCTCATCCAAAATGAATTCGGCAAGCAGAGTACTTTCTTGTAGGTTCGTCGACAACGACATTAACCTCAAAGCGATTGCAGCAGCGAGTGATCGAGGCGCAACGAATTCAAAAGTAACATGCTCCGCAGGGCATCCACTTTGCCTGTTCACTGCATTTTGTAAGGTAATAATATCTCCCGACAAAGTAGATGACATTTTCACGTCAAGGCAAAGCAGCACATGAATAGTATTGTACCTTCCAGATGCAGCAAGTAAAACCAAGCGGCGAATAAAAGCCCGGGAACCTTGCTGACCGTTCAATGAGCTCACGATCTCGGCCTTTTCTGACCAAGTAGAAAGGTATTGCACAATCACGGCACTGTTGTCAGAGAGCTCAATGTCGACATCTGCAATATCAAGGAGCGGGCAGTCACATACAACAACCCCTCGTAGTGTATCATCGACAATGTTCCTTTCGGATTCGAGGAGACTTTTCTGCCAAATACCACTTGCTAATTCAGCTACGACTACTCCATGCGACTCAAGGAAGCTCTCGGAGGTCAACAAAGTCCACGAAGTAGATTCTTGTAGCTTAGGCATATTGGTGTTCAATAAAGCTGGTTCATGCTCGTAGTTTTCGTATTCATCATCTGCCTTTGACGCCTCCTCCGCTTCACGCTGAAATGCGCCACTGACAGACTGGGCACTTATATGAGTAGGACCTGCATTGGCATTTCTATGCGCTTCAGTGTAGCATTCGCATTGGTCATCAAAACGCATTGAATTATTTAAGTGGGCAACCGAATCAGGAGAGGATTTGGCTGCTGCAGAAGTTGTTGCGATGTTCTCCTCATGCTCGGTGCCTGATGTGTGAGCATTGCCGAGGTCATTTGCCATTTTCATCTGATCACTTTGAAGAATGCAATATTCACTATCCAGTGACTTTCTCCTTAGCCGAAGCTTCTTAGGAGGATTGATTGGTGTCATACCAAGAGAAATCGAAGGAACTGCAACACGCATGATATGAGTCGTTTGACCGGCAGCACATGATTTCTCAACTTGTTCTGTTTGAGATATTGATGCAGTTACACATGGCATTGACTCCTTGGATACATTATCGTCGTTGCGCTTCCTCTTCCTAACTTTTTTGTGCTTCTTCTTTTCTTTCCTACTCTTCTTCTTGCTGCTCTTGTCCTCCATATTCTCGTCAATTGGCATTTCATTTGTGCGTTTCCTTACGGATTTATTCGCATTTGGGACAGTCAGATCAACGGTAAAAGCGAGATGCAGGTCTGAAGGTTCAGCGACTCCATCGATTCCAGCGTCGTTTCCAACGCCTCCAAGTGGGAAATGCTGCGAGCTAACACGTCCTCTGTTCGCCACCGCGAACTCGGCAAGAAAAGACTTCTTCCCGTCGTCCAACTCGCTAGCCTTCATGACGAGATGAAGTAATTCACCTCGAACTTTCAAGCTTCTCTTTCCGAGGGCCTCGATAGCAATGACATCATCAAGATTTCCAGTGTCTGTGTCTATCACCCAATCTGGAAATTCGCCGCTGAAACGAGTTGAATATTTATCAATGTTTGACACATCGATTAGAAATTTCGGCCCAACAATCTGCAACGTCTTCTTTTCACCATTTGCCTTGCATGAAGAGACAAGGCACTGACCATGCCTGTTCGTTTTTAGACGATAGGCATATGGAGCACTGCGTGCAAGTCCGCAATCTTGGCTGGCCTTTTTCGACTTCGCGTGACGAGTGTATGAATTCGCAAGGACGCCAACAATATTCTGGGTGAAGCAAACCTCAAGCGTCAGAGCTCGCGCATCAATTGAACGCTTTGAATACATTGGATGGTTGCACTGGAGAGTAAACAACTTGTTCATTCGCAACGTTGCATTGTAACGATGCTTGAAAACGACTGGGTCAACAATTTGATTGGTCAGGAACCCACGATATGAGTATATTGACTCGGCATTCCTTCTTGACGAGCATCCAGTCAAGAGTAAAATGAAAGATCCGTCGGCCCTCGATCGAACTTTTGCATTGTGGCAAAATGTTCTTCTTGTTATGTTGAGAATGGTTGAATCAAGCTCTGTAACGTTCTTCGCAACTAAGTCGCCTGCACTCTCGTTCCCGAACCAGGAAGAAACGGGATAATTTGAACAATGATTATGAAGAAACGGTAGGTTACCTGAACGAATGGCTGAAACAACATGAATTGATATCGACTTCCGCTCCGTGGATTGACTTATTCTCCTCGATACGAGACCCTCGTTAGTGTTGTTTTGAATGATCCTTTGAGGGAGAAAGATGCATGTTGTCTTACTGCAGTTGGTCACACTTTGAAGAACGGTAACTCCCATTACGCGCGACGACGACACAACGAAACGACCACGACGAGACCTCTCTTCACCTCCATTGACCATATGATGCATGTTTGCGAGTGTCATCGTTCTGGAAAAGAAACTCGTCTCCGACGTCGAACAAGCGGGTCGCTTTGTAGCATTCGACTTCAGCTGAACGTCACTCTCTTGAACAGACAACGGAGTTTCGATATCAGACTCTAACCAAATCTTTCGTGGTAGAATATTGGTACCATTCAATGAAGCTCTACGCTCGTGTATTGAAAGCAACGATGACATAGATTGATCATGGGCAACCGACTCCCTTAAGTCGTTCAGTGTGTTGGTTATGAACTCAAATCGATGACGAGCTTGATGAGGAAGGAAGCGTAAGAGTCCGATTGGCGAGGGATGTGATTCCTCAAAGCTACTTGGGAGATGAAAGAGTGATGTCACCAATCTCATGCTGCACATTTTATTCAATGGAATCAGGAGGTCGAGAGTTGTTGGCTTGTACTGTAACGATGTTGGATAGCGCGGATCGAAATCAGGGTCTAGTCGGATTGTGAATCTCGGTCTACTTCCTAGCGTTAGTGTTAGGGCCTTCTCGTGGTTCGATGGACGACGAGTGAATCACAAGATAACGGTTTCATGACCGATGATGTTAGCGAATGATTCTAGCGCGTCTATACATCAGCAAGCAATCAAACTCACATTTTGACCATCGCTCGTGTCGTCGTCATCGTGGACGAGAAACTTTGTAAATGGAACTGTACCCAATCGCGATAAATAGTCCTCCTCCTTTTTCACTTGAGAAGCACCATAGGATTCGGTAAAAAATGCAGGCTTGGTGGATATTGAGCTGATTGAGCATCCAGTCGTAGACTTTTCCCGGCTGTTTGTAATAATGTCACCCCGGCGGACTTTCGTCGGTATTCGAACATGTTGTGGACGGCTGAAGGAAGACATCATAACATCTCTCGCAAAATTCGAAGTATCAGCTGACCGTTGAGACTTGAGACGATGTATCGTTGTCAGATCATCGGGTTCATGCCTCAAATAGCACGTTGACTTTGGCATTGGCAAATCCATTACATGCTGTTTCCAAATCAGTGATTTCAGGGAAGGGGGAATCTCACAGTGCGGGTCATAACTACCGCCATCGCTACAAATGCTTCGTGAGTACTCAATCTTCATTGTACTCGGAAATGTAGTGTCTCTCGGTCTATTCTGTGTGATATCCTCTGATGATGCCAACGCGAATACATTATCGATGGATGAATCAAACCTCGACCTACCACTTTCGAGCGCATCAATCACAGCACCAAGCTCATTGTCCATGTAGTTCGAATACAGATATGTGAATGCCTCTAAAGAGTTAGGTAGTGGTCGTACTACTGGAAGCTTGACCCCTCTCACTGGGCCCTTTGTTACTGGAGCAACTGGGCGAAATGCGCATTCCGAAGGGTGGACGGCCGGCCCAAGCGTATTTATGATCTCACAAATTTGATGTCGCTGCCTCGAGATGTCTCTATCATTTGCACTCATCTTTGCCTGGAGATTTCACCCAGAAAAAATATATTGAAATGATGAAAGAGTTGTGAGCCAATATCAATGACGAAGCCGGTTGGTTACGGGGGTATCAATTGTACGACATGAGCCAAACTCACCATTTGTAAATCTACATCCGCCTTTTTATCCGCTTGTCTCATAGGTACATCATTTTCTTCATCTCCATTATCGACGTTACTTGGCATAGTTCTAAATAATTCGTTCTCGTCATCACTGCTGTAGGCATTGCAACGATCTGAGTGAATGCCGTCCTCTGCATCTGCATTCCAATGACGACGACGTCGAGAATGTTGGCATGGCGGCGATGGATTCGGCAAGGAGCGGAGTGCCGCACGACGAGCGCGAATATCACGTTCGGTGGCGATGATCTCTTGCGCTCGGAGGTGGTAGTCGATACAGAGCGGCCGGAATTTCATTGTATCGTAGTGGGTTGTTGTTGCGGTGATACCATACCGTCATTGTATTGTCATCATCGTCTTCGGCTGCTTGGCTTTGGCTGCCTTTGGCTTTGGCGGCGAGGCGGGCGGAGGCCGGCCAGCGATGGCGCGAAGAAAGGATTCTCATTTTGGCGATGACACTGGCGCCAGTGGATCTTTTTTGGCGACCCCCGAATTGCACCCGCAAAATCTCAACCATGGCAATGGATGTGGCATCCTTCGACTCATCATAGTCTGTGGTACTACCATATGGACTTGGCTGTCATAAGTTGGCTCATCAATTCGCTAAGTAATAGCCCTGCTTACCTTCGAGAATTGCTGTTTCCAGTGTTCGCAAAACACTCAACTCTGCCTCACGAACATTCCTTGCCACGCCTGCTCGGCAATGCAGATGCTCTCTGCTTTGGTCATCCATGTCGGTGGTTGTGGTTTGCCTGGCAAGCCACGCCTCGGCGATTGTTCCAAATTCGATCAAGTTTTGTATTCTATCTCTAATACACTCTTTTATCAATGACGTTGCCATCATTTCCACATCAGATTCATTGTCCAATATTGTTGCTTCGCCAGTTCCGGAAGAATGTTTACGTTTCAGTTGTGACAGTGCAAATGCAGCAGCCCGAAATGCCGGAATAATAAGTTCGATCGCATGTCGATGATAGTGGTCATTGATGACGGATGGAGAGGATTGTATTTTTGTTCGAACGACAACACACGGCTGACGACGTGTAAAGGGAAATTCATCGGCTGTTGACGCTGGAGGTGGTCGGAACAAGCTCACTACTTCGATTCGACGCAACTGCTTTGGCCAATCATCATCAACCGCCTTNTGGAGGTGGTCGGAACAAGCTCACTACTTCGATTCGACGCAACTGCTTTGGCCAATCATCATCAACCGCCTTAAAGGTTTCCTTGTCATCTTTTGCCGCATCCACAGCTGCCATCACTTCTTTCACGAGAGGTCCGTAATTAGACTCTAATAATAAATCCAAGCTCGGAGCGTCTGCAAGTTCCAGCACAGTAGGGAACAATGGAATGACTGCACACTCCCAGCGCTCCTTCTTCAACTCAGGGACGAATCCATAACTGCTTGCAATATCCCACGCCGGTCTCCACCCATAACATTTCACTAGCTCTTCTCCTTTCATCACGTTCCGCAGAGTTGTGACTACAATATTCCCCTTCCCATCAATGACTTTCTCGTCGTCACCTTCTCCCACGTGCCAAGTCCAACGAACATTAGGATCCTCTCCGTCGTGATTCAGCATATCTACCAATGGAACCAACATTCTTCCTTTCCCACCCAAATCTCTTCCCGCCGAATCCCCAAAAGATCGTGATAGTACTGCCGTGAATGCAGACAAGATAGCATTCAATATCTGAGTTTGTGTCACCGCGTTGCTGTAATGCTCCTTCAAGAAGGCGGATGACCATTTACGCACTACCAACCCGATTCCAGCTCGAACTTCCCGTGCCTTCGTTTGACCCATGGTGCCCTGTAATAGTATTTCTACTTCATCATCGGTCCAATATAGAAAATGAGTTGGAAAAGGATGTCGTTGTTGTTGTCGATGGTTGTCGATGTTGTGTTGGGGTAGGAGCGGCATTGCGTCAAGGAAGAGTCCAAGTCGACGTGATCGTTCCAATGAATACAAAGACCCCATCGAATTGGGCACCGAGGATGTCAAATCTCTGAAACGAGTAAGTTGAAGATGGGCAATGACACCGGCTAGGACAGCTAACCGTTTGCCTTCGTCGCTTTCCTGTTTGGTGGTTGTGGATGCTAGATCTTCACTCCACATTACTTTCAGAAGCTTTAGTACTTCATCATCATCCCCCTCCTCTTCATTGTACGAATCGAGGATTGATGAGGCATCGATCATGCTTACCTCCTCCAATGGCAGGCACATGACCACTGTGTCTGCAGGGATATCGTCCAGTGCGACAATGCCCGTCCCTCCCTGCGATGGCGATCTAATTGCTACTTCAACGGAAGGATTCACATAGCTATTGGGAGATGTTGCAAGCGTAGTTGACCATAGCAATGAGTGAGGGTGCTGCTCCTGTTGCGGTTGTTGCAGCTCTTGCAGTACTACTGCATCGTGATCCTCGGACAAGGAGGATGAGCGATGATGCAACAAATTCGTACATTGATGTTGATGATGTAACCGTAACCGTAACCTGTTGCTCGACCACCCAAAAGCAGTAGTTGCCCTTAAAGTAAAAGCTGCAGTCACCAACGTGGATCCTCGCATAATATTATAGATATTCGATATCAGACTGAATATGGGGGTTGATGTTGCACCATACAATGCATTATGGCAGGAAGTCCATGGTATCGGTATCGAGTGTTTGTTTTACTTTTACTTTTACCGTGTGTGGTGCTGGAACCCGATTGGCGGGAACTAAGGCGGAGACAGACGATTTATACTGATTCCTTCATATGTAGAAAATCCGCTCCATTTTGGTGGCTACTTTTCCACGCCTACCAACAAAAAAACACAACAACAAAACTCGTCGGTCAAATCAATTATCCACAAACGCCTCACAGATTTTCAA
>JALLBK010000073.1:0-26848 GCA_036940085.1 Discostella pseudostelligera
AGGAATTGATACAACGACAGAAAAATGGCGGGAAGAAATTCTGTTGCGTAGGAATTCATATTTACTTGAAATATTCATGATCCTAACGCCACATAGATCCACTCAATAACCATTTTGTGAGTAAGCAGCAAGGTCGAGCAACTTGAGCAATTACAATGACCAATTTTTTCATCGTAATAACATCGAATATCACTTAGCATTTCAACGATATCGAACCATGAAGTCCAATATTATCATTTGGTCTTTAGGATTTGCCTTGTTGGAGAGTTCTTGTTCTGCCGGGCCCGCGGGCAACGCTACTACTCCTAATCCCGACAAGCATCATATAACCAGGGCTGTCGGGCATGAAAAGAAGAAGCCAACCGCCGATGACATCAACCGACACGAGCTCAGGAAAGAGGAAAAGGAGAGCAAGAGGGAGCGCAATGCTCCAGAACATGTTGATGTTGCCAACAAACCTGATGTTGTCAACAAGCCAGATTTAGTCGACAAGCCTGATGTAGTCAAGAAACCCGATGTCGTCAACAAACCCGATGCTGTCAACTTACCTGATATTGTCAAAACCTCAGATCTTCTTGTCGAAACCAACGATTATGTGAATGTGAACTGCGCCTTTGCGAATCCAACACTTGAACAAGCCGAGGAATTGTTTAAGCTTGGGCTGTTCGAAACGTTCAAAGCGGCGATCGAGTACGCGGAATTGATCAATGTACCCTTTAGTCGAGCGGTTGGAAAATGGTTCGCGAAAAACATCACTATGGAAGGACTGTACGATGAAGGATTCGCAATGGGTGATATTCATCGGGTTTGGTTCAACACTACTGTTCCTAGCGGCAACAGAACTGGAGTGATTTGCAAAATGGAGTCGGCTCTGTACACGCAGATGAAAGACACTTGTCATTTCAAAGAATGGGAGAATGACTTGATAACCGTTTCGGTCGCTTTGATGGAAGGGTATGCGCATGCGGTTGACCATGCCAGTTTCGAGGGTTGCGTTTAATTTCATACAGTACAGCACTAAATGTAAATTGTCAAATACATCACTTCAATGTGATGAATATCTAACCAATTGACGTGGTTGCTATAATACCGATTTCGGTTGCATCTGATCATCATATTGAGGAAATTCAGATAACAACAAATCAAATCTGCACTTTGTCTAGCCTATGTCGTATCTCGATTTCCGCCTTTTCAACCTTCCTTTGCATCACGATTGTTTACTGGCCATCCACCACCGGAACTGCACCACTCTTTTTCAGTGCATCCAATACACCCCTCACATTCGACTTCCATGTATCCAACCGTATCTTGAGGGCCGTCCACTCTTTCATACCAAACTGTCTAGCCGCACACCGTTCCACAAGCACAACCTTACGAAGCTGATCCATCTTCGCCTCCATCAGACCTGAACTCACAGCACGAATGACCCAGTGTTCCACCTCCTCCTCTGGAATATTCAAAGTGGAGGCAATGGCGCCATACGGAATTTCCTCATGTTCTCCAGCGAGAGAGACGAGACTTAGTAGGCTCATATTCTTCATGCATACTTCCTCATCTAAACCAAAGGTAGAAAACACTGTCATTTTATCAGGCATGGCATTGAAATCACGATAATCTTGTAACTTCCCCTCCATGAAAATTTTGAGTAAATCATACAGGGCAGGTTGAGATTTCGAGAGTGAGGATACAGCCGGGAGGTTAAGGATACGCCGTTGAGTCGAGAAGAGGTTGATGGGGTCGCTGATTGCATAGACAGATGCCTCGCAGGCGTACTTTCTGGATTGGTCGTCGAGTTGAGACTTTGAGGGAAAAAGGTTGGTAGAATGTTAGATTCGGCATGATGTTTTCAATAAGGGTGATCGATGAGATGTTCACAGACCCCTGAATGCTTTCCGTGGCTTCAGACATTAACCCAGTACGAGTAAATAAAGAACCATATCCTCAGCTTACCTCGTCAGTGTACGTTTCCAAAAAGCGCAACAAATACGTCTGCTTCCGTTCCTTCGTTGCCGTAATCTTCATCGCAATAGTCTTATCCTCCTCCCCCCCATCTTTTGCCAACTTATCCAACACCCGATCCATCCCACTAACCACCGCCTCATACAATGCACGTAATGCCAGAATCCCCTCCCCCTCTTGATCTTGTACAGTACCCCAAAGTTTCAATGTCGATTGGAGTGTCGTGGGTTCAAGCATGTCGGCTAATGCCGAAACACCCCGCGATGCTCCCTGTGACAAGGCCGAAATGTCTGCGAGCTCCACCACCTTGGTTAGTAACTTCACCTTCTCATCGGCGTTCGTCCGCAAGTTGAATAAGGATGCGACCATGGCCGATTGCTTGGCTTTCCTCTTCTTGGCCTCCTCCTCATCCCCAACAGCTTCTCCACCACCCCCACCCGCAGCCACCACTGCATCGGCCAGAGCACCACATAATTCCCTAGCCACCGAAGCATCCCCCACCCTATCCAAATAGACAGTAAGTAGACTAAATACACTTACAACCTCATCCACACTAAAATTCGTATTGGTCAATAATCCACGGATGGTACCATGATTAATGACCGTGCGTAGTAATTGAGCCGCGTCACTGTTGCCAATGGCAATCTTGCACTCTTCTTCGAAGGACGATGGAGATGCGGAAGAAGATGAGGTGCAGCATGGAGCCAAGACGCGAATGAGACGTAAGTCAGCATCGTCGGAGATGTTTACGAGGGTGGAGGATGGATGGGGCGGTGAGACGGTGATGGCGGCCATGGTTTTATTAAGATCCAAATAAATAATTAGTAATGATGAACCGAGCTAAAAGAGAGAGTAGAGAGCGGAGGCTACGCCGACAGTTGCAGAGAGAATGTATGACCCAAAGACGAAGATGACGAATAACTATTGTTCGTCGTCGATAAGCTTGCCAACAAAAGCAAAGCACCGCGCTACCAATAGCAATAGTACTACCAACTACTACCGACCGTCCTCGAATATTGCACCATGGTGATCGCGACACGTTCCACCTCCATCCACCAACAAAGCAAAGAGTTGAAGAGAACGGAGGGTGGAGAAGAGAGTGAATTTGGCGGGAAAAGAGCCAGGTTGACGGACAGACTGAGTTCCAAGCTGATCCAAGAGGTTCCAAGTTCAAACTTCAAGTTTCAAGGGGCGGGAAATTGGCGGGAAATCGACGCCATTTCCGCCAGATCTTTTTCCTTTTTTTACGGTACGTCGGAGGCGGTCGGAGGCGGCATCTCCATCCCCTACACTCTCACTAAAGTAGGAGTACTTATCATTCCATTGATCTCTAACGACGAATCCAAGAATGTCGCACGACCACGACGGAGCAGCAGTCCGCGAGAAGTGGCCAGTTCTCATCTACCGTCTTCAATCTCATCGCGGGTGGGAGGTTTACTGTGATCCCGATGTCGATGTCGCCGTATCTTCGTCGTCGTCGTCGTTTTCCTCGAGTTCGTCATTGGGCAAGAAACGCACCAACAATAATTCGTCTGCTGCCTCTTCCAAGAAGGTCGGTGGAGGTGGCGGCGGTGGTGACACCAACGATTCTAGGAAGCAAAATAGTACCAAGAGCAAGAGCAGTAGTACTACCATCGTCGAAGAACTGACGGCAGCCCCTCGAGAGGGATGCATTGAAGTTCGCAAGATGAGACTACGGATACGGTTGTTTGCACAGCATAAGCCATGGGATGCCATTACTACTGTTGCCAATGCTACCTCGGCATCGTCTGCATCCAAGCATATTCGTAGCAGCAATGCCAGTCGAGGAGGTCACCAACATGGCGGAGACAATACGAATGCTACTTCAAAAGAAACAACTATTACGGATGTCAAAGTTGGGACAGTTGACAGCAAACCTACCAAAAAAAAAGAAGAAGAAGATGATGGATACGACTCGGACACACCTGGACCAGACGGATGGAACAACAATGCACTACTCGTACGACGGCGCAACACCCTATTGGTTACTACCCGTCGAGGATTCGGAGCACTTGTATTTCAATTCAAGTCGGTTAGGGATTGCATTGACTTTTGTGATCGATTGATATTTCTCAATCGGAACTTGCTCATGCCACCACCACCATCATTATCAACATCATCAGCAGCTTCATCGTGCAAAAGACGAAGTGGAAACGAGGAGGACGAGGAAAGATTCGAACACGACAATACTCTGTCCAAGAAACGACGATTTGTCCACGGTATGGACCATCGAGAACAATACGTGGCCAAATTGAATAGTATGAAACGACGAAATCTTGCCATATTGGGCGATCAAGAAGTGATTGTTCCCAAATATGACAAATCTCGTCTTCTTCAGAGTAGCAACGGAAGCAGTATCGAAGGTGGAACAAACATCGACGACAGCAATGACGACACTACTAGAATGAATGGAACAAAGGCATCAGGATTGTCCGAAGAGCATACCAGTCAATATGAGTATCGTCATGAGAGTATAATGAACTACATTGTTCAATTAGCACATTCGGAAGAATTCCGAGGATTTGTCGATGAATTTGAACGTGGATTGACATCATCATTGGCATCCGACGAAGTTGATGGCATGGATCTTTGCGCCGCTCTCGGATTTTAGATTTATTTGGATCTGACACCGTGGTTGAACAATGGGGTCAGGAGAGATGATATCCCGCGCACTGGTCTATTCATCATCTGTGCTTTCCGCAATTCATGTGATCGACCAAACCTATTCATAGAAAAAAGAACGAGTGTCCGTGATGTCGGTTGTTGACACTGATGAACCTATCATTTATATCTATTTAGAGTAGCACGCCTCAAAACAAGTCCACATAGACTTGGTTGTAACAAAGTACACATCATTTTGCTCACTTTTTGTTAATCTTTCCAAGAGGTGAGCGATTGCCACTCAAAGGCTCCGCGGGTGACATCTTCGTCGCACTTCCAGCGGCTACCTTCGCAGGTGACTTCGTAAACCATCCACCTCGTTTCTTCTTGGGCGAGTTGATATCACCACAATCGGCGGTACTGGCGACATCACTAGCTCTGTCCCGTGGTAATTTTCGAAATGGAGACTCTGCCATGTTGGCGGAAGGATTTTCTTTCTCATGAGGAATTGATTCAAGCAATTCATTGTACTTGGCCAGCAGGTTGTCATGGCTGACTTGCAGTTCCCTTGATTGATGTCGAAGCGCGCCAACCTCTGCTTCAAGTCGTTTGCACTTTGCTTGTTCAGTTCGAAGTTCGGACTGGAACTCCTTTGTAAGATTCGCTATCGCCTCCTCATGTTCATTATTTAGTTGGAGATGCGCCGCGTTCAAGTCCTCCACAACAACGTCATGTTCCTCACGCATGCGCTTCATTTCCTCTTCACACTCATCAATACGTTCCAACAGGTCAGCCTCATTACTATTAGCATGCATCGACGCTTGCTTGGACGATTGAAGGGAATCGATCTGCTCTCTTAATTGCAGGATTCGACTTTCGTACCATTCCTTGCTCTCTTGCAATTGTTCCGACATCGCCTCGACTACCTCTTCTCGCACCTCGTTCTCACCATCAAATAGTTGTCGACGTAGATCGTCAACAATGAGCTTCAGATTGAAATTTTCCTCGCGGAGGTTGTTCAAATCAGCATTCTCCGAATGGACTGTGTCCTTCACCGCCCCAGATGGAGGCTTCCACGCAGCACGAGCAAACTTTTGGCCATTGTTGAGCGAAGTAGTGTTAGTAGTTTGACTATGATTGGGAGCAGCGGCACAGACATGACTACCACTTCGTAGTCGCTTAGATTGCTGTATCGACGATGAGTCGACGGCGGATTCTTTGCGCTTTTTGGGCGAAATCTTTTGGACAATATGGGCAATAACCTTCTTCGGAGACATTGTCAGTTTCACCTTGCTTTCTTCGGCAAGCAAACGTCGCTTGCGGTTGTAGTCGATGGCACTGATTGTCACATTACGAGCGGTGGCAGCGTAGCCGAGAACGTGCTGAGTTTCATCGTAGTCATCAGCGGCGGGGTTGACGTTAACAATCATGCATGTCCTCGATGCTGCCGGTCCAGTTAAGTGATTCATGAACATGTGAGTCAATTTCGATTCCCTGAATGGCACCACACCGCCCTTTGGTGCCGCGCCGCGTTTCCTCGGCTGGTTGTTGAGCATTTCGCGGAGACATCTCATTAAGTTCATGAGCGATGCATTGATGAGTGCGGCCTCTTTTTGATGAACAGAGTGACTGCGAGTCTTTTTGCTTCTCTCACTTCCAGCAAGGTCGACGATCCAGATGATAGTAGACTTGCGCTGCTTATTGGCACCTTGACTTTGATTGCTTGACCTGGAGCATACACTTTCATCGTCTGTCTCACACTCCGAATCGGCACCAACATCAGGTGGATCCGGCTTTGTCGTGTTGGTGGCGGCGCCTTGTTCATAAGGCAACTGTGCAATCTCTAACTGACAGACGGAGTGAGATCGACTCGAGTTGGCATTAATATTGTTCGATGCAGTGTGACGGTTATTCTTTGCCATCTGAGCCAACTCCAAGCCCTGCTGGACATTGTTGACGGCATGCTTCGCAAGACCGCGAACAAAGATACGTCCACGACGACTTTCACGTAGCTTGAGTGTAGGCTGACCATCGCACGGACGCCTTGGCACTTCTGACTTCCCTGGCAACAAATCATAAATCTGCTCATTGTAGATCTCCAGGTAGCTCATGTACATTTGTAGGTTGGGTCCGGAAGTGCAGTTTGAGTTTAACGCGTTGACTCGATTGAGCATGTGATTCAGCGCCCGAGGGATGATACCCCAATCTTTGTTCGGAGTGTGATCGACCATCTTTTGCATCATCGACTTTATGTCGCTCTTTGTTTCAAAACCAGTGCCCATGACGGTGTGAGTTTTGCCAGCATTGGTGACACCCAGCGTGAACAACAGAGCCGATTCTCCCAACGATGATGACACTTCATCAGCATCTAAGTTATTGATGTTCTGGGGAAACAACCCGTCGACCAAGGGTGCAGCAACAGCATCGTAAACATCACTCTGGCTCGAATTAGGACCAAAGACTCCACTGTAAGAATACTCCTTGACACCACGAACTTCGGCCCTAGAGTCCACCAATCCACCTTCACTGCTCTCATCATCAGCAAGAGATTTGGAGGAGAGCATGGAATTCTTCTTCGACATAGCCTGCGAACCGGACATGATTGCAAGCTTGTTCCCGCCTCGAACTACTTTCGCTGCGTTTGAGTTCAATGGAGGATACGTTCGAATGGTAGTTGGCATTGTGGACACGGTAGTAGTAGTAATGTCTTTGATGACTTCAATTGTGTTGACGGAACCTTCGTTGTCCTTTTTTCCTTTCAAACAAACAGGTGGACGGACGCGTAGATATACTAAAAGCCGCGTATCTTTCACCGCTGCTTTGGCATTAGTAGACGGAGCCGTCGCAGGTCGTTTCTGATTGCCATCGTTAGCGCGCAGTGGAGGAGCATTTCCCGCAGCAGATGCAGGCCTACCGGGTGCCAATGGCGGACGGCTCGGTTTGTTGCTGCTGATGTTCGCTGGCTTTGCAGCTGGTACACTCTTGTCAGCGCTATCATCATCTGGATTGCCATTCATCGAATCTTTCCTCTCATTGGCATTATCGTCAAAGATGGCACCTAAATTTTTTCCAAATACCTCGACATGTCGATCGTCACTGTCCTGGTCATCGTCGTTATCCTCATCATCGTTGACATTTCCACTAAGAACGGAGTTGATATCAAGCTTGCAATCATCATCGCCGTGAAAGACTGATACGTTGAGATCGATGTTGTTGTTGTTGTTGTTGTTGTTATCGTCACTATCGCCGGTGCCAGAACCAGAAGATGGTGCATCGAAGTCGTTGTCGTCTTGATCGCGCATTTCGAAGTTGCCGATGCTATCCGTACGAAATTCAGAATCCAACAACGACACTGTCTCCGAATCGTCTCGTTCCTCTATTTCTGATGGCCTTGGGGCAGTGAGAGTGGCTTTGGGCATTATGAGGTCAATGATTGGATGACATTTTGATGAAAGGAATCGAAAGTTTCATTGATTATTTTTGCTGTTGCTTGGCGGCGGACGCGAGGGTCGTTGGCGTCGATCGCCGCAATGAATTCCTACGTGGAGTTGACGTTCACGTGTGGCTTTCAAAATCTCATGACCCAAGTTCGTGACTGTTACTATTCCACGTGGAAGGAGAAGAAGAATGGCGGGAACACGCGCGGAGACTTCCCGCCAATTGTTTCGAATTCTTTTTGGCGGGAAACAGAAATCTTTCGCCTGCTTTTTGGCGGGAAGCCGCGCCATCCAAAGCGTCATTGGTGCAGAGAGCGAGGTGCATGCATCCTTCGCCTTCTCCGTTCGCCATTCAATCCATCTTCAATCGATATCATTGCCATCGAATCGATCATTGCCACATTTTTATTGCCATCGTCGATCGTCTATCGTCGTCATCTCGATCCTCCCCCGCTGTTTTCTCCTCCTCCCATTCCTTCAACACCAAGTAAGTTCCATACGGTGATTGAAGCCCTTAAATGTTGTTTGCGCCGGCTCGCTGTCGCGTAACAGCCGGGTCGCCGCCATAGGTGCATGACACATGACGTTTCTGCCCCGCATAATGATTCATAGGAGTATCTTTTTGTCGTCCTCGACAATATCTCCGTTCGCTCACATTTTCGTCGCACCATGATGTTACCTTATGCACACATAATTTTCAGGTGGCTGCCACTAACCTCCTACGTTACTACCCGAAACAAAGATGTCGGACTTTGATGATGAAGAAATACCCGATTGGATAGGATGCAAGCCTGGTTGGAATACTGCGGCTAGTGCGGCCAGGAGTTTGGGAAAGCATTACAAACGGGCGTACAAAATGGAGCCTGATGAAATGATGAATCTCTCTTGCAAGCTGGCACCATTGATTGATATTGCAATCCGCAAATCTGGTAATAATGAGGACCCACCCAGCTCCAGCCCCAACAGACGCATCGAGGCATCCATTCGAGTGGCAGTGACAATTCGTGTTCTCGCCGGTGGCGATCCAATGGCTATGGCGATTACTTATGGCATATCCGATAAAAGTGTCAGGAAAAGTAAGGAGTACGTCATGGAGGCTATAAACAATGAAGAAGAGTGGGATACGATGTATCCCGAACGTCAAGATGAGAGGAGAGCGATAGTTCGTCAATTCGAACAGGTGCGTGCCATTTGAGTTTATTATTTATTATGATTAGGATCAACACCTTGTTTTTCTCTGACATTGGCAACACTTGAATCATTTGTAATTGCGTTGCAAAGATCCAAACAAGGACGAAAAACAAGTACAGCGTGGGTAAGCCACCCAAGAATGTCTCCAGAAAGAGAGCCCGCCGTTAACTCCACAACTGAATTGACAAAGTATCTAGTAATGTGACCTGTAATCTGTAATGATTGACGCCCGTATTGATCCACATAAAAATAATGATAATTAACATTATCAATCTATCTTCACCTTAATGAATAGTGACGCATGCTTCATTGCGCCACTTCGTGCATTATTAGAATCAACCAAGGACACACATCGATAACCTTCTCTAATGCACGAAACAGGCATTGCTGAAGCTCCGATAAACAGATCCGTTTTCGTGACATAGCAGTGATCATACACTACAAACAAAACCATGGCAACACTCGGGGCTAGACATGAGAATGTCGCCACATCTTGCACCCACACAGGATTGAGACCATTCCCCTCGACGATTTGGGTCCTAAACACAGGGGATGGTAGAAGAGCTGCAGGAGATGCATCGTATAATGAAACTTTTACAAATGGATTGACAGTGGATGAGGACTTCTTTTCGGACGGTCGAGGAAGGCAGAATCCACTCAAAATTCGGATGCTCAACTGTTTTGGGTGGACGATATTCAATGGACTGTCGATTTGACGCGTATCCTCCGCGGCATTGCACAAGTATTCAGGCTTGAGCACATACCCTTGACCTCCATTCTCTCGAAAGCGTCCGTCGTTCAAAAGCATGAACCTATTTCGAAGAAAATTCATCGATACAAACTGGCAACCCAGTGCCCAGGGCAATATTGGATTGTAATTTCGAGAAGCTGATTCAGGAAAAGTTCGTGTGAGGTGGGTTCTGTTAAACTCGACCCATCGCTTCCATTCTTGTTTCCCACGTTCTGCCTTCTCCACGACCTTTGCAATGGGAACGCTGTGCATGACATAGCTGGGAAGGTCAAAGCTCTTCTCCCAATTTCGATGAAGAGAGCTGTGCAGCGATGTTACTTTAGCCAACGACGATGAGACAGGCTGGGCTCGTTTCCTCTTCTCCTTGTACCGAGTGGCAAGTTTCAGGGCGGCAGATTTAGAAACAGCCAATTCAACAGCTTGAGCATGAGCTCTCGTCAATTCTTCAACTTGATTCCTCAATGCTATTGCGTTCTCACATGTAGTGATAGCCAACAACTCAGCCTGCTGAACAGATTCTTTATGGAGCAGCTCAGCCATTGCATCTCTTTCCAGAGTTGCTAGATTCACACAATTCGTCTCGTGAACTTGCTTTGCCTTCGCCGCTTTTTCGAGAGCTTCGTCTTTAGACTCTTTTGCGCGTTCGTAAACTAGGAAGGCTTCATCACGGATTTCCTGGGCGTGCCGAACATTCTCTTCAAGTGGAGCAACATCTTGAAGCATTTCCGCTTCTTTGGACAACTGTTCCGCCTTCTGTCGACTAGCAAAAGCGAGTGTTTTTGCGTCCGCTGCAGCTTTTTCTGCCTCCGCGAGCTGTGTTTCCGTACTCGTCAGAACCGCATCGCTACTTTCCACACCTCGTTTCGCATTGACACGCGCTGCCTGTCGAAGATTTGCTGCTTCACGCTCTTCCAAGGCGTGCTCTTCTAATTGATATGCTACTGCCATGCTGTGATCTGCTTGTCTCCTAGCGGAAGCAGCAACCTTGGCCTGTAGGTTTGCTTTCCGTTGCAGTTCTTCGATCCGATTTTCTACCTTCCGAGAGCTTGTTTCCAGCCCCAGCTTGTCGGTCAATGCACGCTCCATTTGACCCATTAGAATTATCCGTTCCTTACTTTTCTGGTCAGCAACAGTGATTGAATCCGCTAATGACTGTTCATCATCGAAAGCCGATGCTTTGGCTTCCCTCATTTCATCCCCCAATTTGTCTGCCTGGGCGACGGCGTCATTGGCACGCATTTGCGCAGCAGTTGCAGCTTCACGGGATATTTTGAGTTTGTTATGTGCTTCAATCAGTTGAGCCTCAATATCATCTTCCAACTTTGTTTCCTTTTCAGCCTTGATCCTGTCATTCTCTGCATTTGCACGGGCCTTCTTCGCACGGGCTTCCGCTTCACTTGCTCTTTGCTCACTTATCTTGGCCTCAGCATCAGCTGTTCCTGCCACTGTCTCAGACGATACTGCTTGATTATGCGACCTATCTAACAGTCCCCTTACTGCTACAACTCGTCGTTCGGCATTTTCTGCATACTCTCGATTAGATCGGGCCTCTGATAGCGCTCGTTCTGCGGCCTCTACCAAATCACGGTTACTCTCGGTCGCAATCCGCAATTCTTCCTTCACTTCTTCAAGAATGGCTTCCTTTTCGGTAATATCCTCCCGGGCTATCTCAAACAACTCTAACTCACTCTTAGCATAGGTTGCGGCTGCGATAGCGAGCAAATTTGATTCCTCCACAGACTCAGCAAATGCTTTGGCGATTTCCATAGCATGATCCGCAGGTTCTTTGACCTTGCCTAACCCATCCGTGCAAAGCTCTACTTCAGTCCCTTCATCTGGCATGTTGTCGATATCTTCCTGACGTTTCTTTTTCAGTTCGTCATAGCTCATGTTGATATCCCGAAGAAGAGCATCAGCATGATTCTGTGACAGCTGCGCTCGGTGCTTTGCGTCGTGTAGCTCATTGTATGCCGCCCTAGACGCAAAGGTTGCTTCGATTGATTCAGATCTAGCAGTCTGAAACAACTGCTCTGCTGTTTGTTTCTGATCTGGCAGAGGAGATTTTATAGACCCTGTTGAGCTGAAGCCAATTACATTTTCTTTGAGGTCATCCTCAGAATCGTAATCTGTGTCAGTAGGAGGTACCGAGTCTCTATTTTCGTCATCATAATCATCGTTCAACACCAGAACTTCACCGTTCATCTTCTCAGGCAGTTTGCTCTTTATCACAACTTTACCCCTCAACTGCGACGGGCTTGGTAGTGAAGTATTCATCTCTTGTTGATCCAGCACGTATAGTAGGTTTTGCTTTCCAAGAATTTCTTTAATATGAGCTGCCAGCTTTTGTTGAAACGGAATAGAGCAATGGTTTTCAATGAGTAGAACGATAGGATATGAATCAGGCTCCGATTGAAGAAAGTAACTGATTGTGAGGATGACATCAGCAAACGACAAGCCGCCTGAGACACTGGACTTGTTTCCACTACTCTCTGAAAATGAGGTGACTCCAAATCGAACCATGGGTTCACCACCCGATGGGCCGTCCCAAACATCAAGCTCAATGGCCCTTGCGCCACGGTACAACGCCATAGTATAGGACTGCAAGTCAGTCTTTCCAATATCTGTGCCTGACGCTGTAGTTCTTCGTAGATATGTGTCATGACTTGTGTTAATCCAATAATTATTCAAGGGTTCGTTCATGTAGCTACAAAATCACGACAACAACTGTGAGTATCAACAAAATCGAAAAGGCGTTCACGAACTTCAGCAAACATTTCTCACCTGTCTGAGAGCTTCGCCCTTTCAGGGTCAAACACATCATTCGACTCAAGCAACAAATATTTCCCGAATGCCTCCCACGTAATGTATTCCCTCTCCCACTCCATGTTCGTTGATCGCTGACCAGTAAGTTGCGACATGGCATCATCCAACTGCGACGACACTCGATGACCATTTAATTGATAGAACAAATCCTTAACATCGTCCAATGTCACGTCGGTCTCCTTCTGCTTCTCATGCATAAATTGGAGGAATGTCACTGCCGAGATGGCACGAGAGTTGTCGGATTTGCCAGCACTCTGAGATATCCGATTGAAGATGTGTTTTCGAGGATCCTCTTCCACTGACGCCACCTCAAGTCCTCGCTGCCGTAACACCTCCAAGAGGCGTACCACCTCGAACAATTCCAACCCCCCCTCCGCTTGGGTGTTGGATATTGCCAACGAATCACAAAATGCTCGATACATGGTCGTGGCCTCTCCCTTCGTAACTGGGGCATTCCAACGTTTGCACAATGTGACCCAATCGGAACACGAGACCAAACAAGAACTACTCGCCTCCTGCCCCACCACTAAACTCTTGCCCATGTCCACCAAATGGTATTGAATCAACGCGTAGTCTGGATTAGCACTGGGTTCCTCCTCCATGTAGGACAACAAGTCTTCTAATGTGCGTGTGAGCATATCAAAGTCCGATTTCGATGGGATGATCAAATCCAATGAATCTTCTCCGGCATCAATGACAGAATGAACCCCCTTACTTTTTTGCATACTTTTGACTAATTTTTCTTTCGCCGAATCGGACGACGATCGACGGTAGATAATGCTTAGCGACTGTGGAGTGGTATTGGTTAAGCCATCTGTGACATACTGCTTGTTCCGTGCCTTGACAAATCGTCGTGACTGCTGGCCAAGTTGCATCCGAACCACTCTGCTTAGATCCACCTCCTTTACTGCACCACTCTCATCGGGTGCACTACTGGCTCCGGTAACTTGTTTCAATAATCCCAATACCCGTCCAGTTTGGGGTAGATGCTTGTGACTGGTAATGTAGATGGCGCGATTGTTGGGTGCGATGCCTAGCCGACGTGTTTGTTGTTTCCCATTCTTTACACCAAAAAAAGGCGGAAGAATTAGATGAATGATTGGTGTACCTGACATAGACGACGACAACGACAGAAATAAAACAACATTCCTACCTTGGACACTTTAATCACCTCCATACCACCATTGCCATACTCATCCACCACGTCCATTCGCAAACTGCGTGGTAATACATATTTTTCAAGGGTATTACCCGAATGTACAGGGGCGTCACCAATTATTTCTCTAGCTCCATTAATTACATCATCATCATTACCACCACCATTGGTAGCAGCATGATCACCATCGGCGGCAGAAGAAACATCAGGCGACTTGGTTCTTGATGATGAGGGACCCACGCCGCCACCACCACCTGCTGCTCCTCCTCTTTTTCCCGCGGGCGAAGAGAAACTTCCTTTTGCCCTATTCAAAAATGCAGATGCTCCACGTGCTATTCGAGGCGGAGTGCGTTGGCTCATTGTCGTGTTTTTTTGCGATTGGACACCGGCCTCCTCTTCTATTGCAACCCCAAGAGCGGCTATCGGTAGGATTTATGTTATTGGTGTTGCGTGTTACCGTCGAATTGATTTCAAAGCAATAATTTCCTTTCTATGGCAAAGATCGGCAAGCAATGATGCGAAAGTCAGTGCCATTTTATGAATGGGCGTCGGAGAAAGATTCACGTATCTTTGGTCTGTCTTTTCCTTGGTGCATGTTGAAGTAGGAGAACGCCAGCCAGCACAGCCATTTCGAGAAACGAGAAATTAATTTTCATGTACATTCTTCAAGTATCTTTTCCACTCTCAAGAGATGCACCCATATTGCATTGCCACGCCTTGTGCTGCAAAATGGCTCCGGGTCCACTAACACCACGGCCACAGCGGCATTCGCAATAACAATTCGGATCAGTTTACCCCGCCGCCCAATAACTTCACAAAATAGCCGTACAATATACACTACAAAAACACATCATGGGAGCATCCGCCTCCAAAATCAAATTCCGAGAATCACTCACCGCCCTCACCACCCGCGATGTTTCCTCCACCGATGCGGAATTTTGGGACGAATTATGGAAAATCCCCTCCTCGTCCGAGGAAGTATTTGAACTATTAACCCCGTCGGCGGCACGGAAATTGCGTGATACGCAATTTGAGAATCTGGCTACATTATTTACTCAGGCGACTGCTCAATTATGTCAGATTGTGGAAACGCCGTATACTATATACTTTGATCAGGCATTGAATTGCGTGAGGGTATTGACTAGGATATTGCCCTTTTTGTTAGAACGGGGTGATTTGGGCAAGTCTGATCCGAATGTGGAGATGTTGTGTTGGGGTGGTGGAAATGGTGGCGGCACAAGTGAAGAGGACGAGAGTGCAGCAGCAGGTGGAAAAAGTGAGCGCCCACGGAGGAAGATGTCGCAAAAGACGAGCAAGAATCCTAGCGAAACTGAAGATGATGAGGGGGGGATTGATGGCGACGAAGAAGAAATAGAAGAGGAAGTAGAAAAGGATGGTAGAAGATCCAGTGTTGACGATGACAGTGAACCACTGGCTCTGCTTGTAGTGCACGCGGCCATGCACATGCTCTTCTTACCTCAATTCACTTGTGAGTTTTATGAAGAGGAACGAAACTCCTACTACAATTATCTCAGCAATAGCAAAAGCGAGGATGTGCACCATCATAATCTATCTGGATCAGATGACGACGATGATTACGATGAGGAGGATGATATGGGGGTGGATGAACGTCGAGATAAGGATGCATTAGCTGAGGCTGGATTGGCCAAGCAGCGCAAGATACGACGGGGAATTGGTTTGACGCCACGACCTGCCGGCATTGTTTGGGCACCGGGTGTGGGATTTTCATCCGACGGTAAGTGTCATGTGGGCGTCCTCCCTGCTTCTGCGTCCTCGGCAGCAGCTTTAGCTGCATCGAGAAACAACAACTACCCACCCATTCAACCAGTGAAATTCAACCCCGAGGCGGCATACACTCGCAAATACGACAAAAATCGCATTGAGGTTCTTCGTCTACTATTATCGGCATGTTCTGATCCGCTCTTTTCTCCCGCCGATGAGTATAATCCATTAGCTTCTCGTTGGATGGCCGTGGCGGTGGCGGCGGATGCACCCAATGCTCCATGTCTGTTCTACTCACTATTGAACACTGTTATATCGTATGATCCAAGTAAGACGAACTTTGGACATTTGGGTGATACGCACATCCAGCTTGCCGAGTTGAGTGCCCAGGTATTGTGCGTGCTGCTCGATTGCGGATTGAGTGGAAGTCCAGTACCCTACGAAAATCGACGGGGTGAACCGGTAGCATCATTAAAAGATGCCGATGCAGTTGGGTTCAATATCTTTCGGGTACTGCTGGCACGGATAAACAATGGGAAGGATTTGAACACACTGTATCGAGGATTTGTACGAATTTTACGCAATCTCTTCGAGTGTAAGAGCACGTTGTTGCCCAATAGTCAGGCACGGCTCGAGTGTCATCAGGAGTTGTTGATATTGCTGTGGAAGACGCTGGATGAAAATCCATTATTTTTGGATTTCATATTGACACGATGCGATGTGTGCGAATTGGTTGTGCCATTGTGCTACTTGATGTATGTTTCACGGAGGGATGGCGCACAGGTCGGGTTGATACATATTTGTACCTTCATTTTGCTGAAGCTATCTGGAGAGCGGAGCTTTGGAGTTAGTTTGAACAGACCATTCCGTACGAAGCTGCCATGCGATTTGCCACTGTTCTCGGGAAGTCATGCCGATTTGGTCACCATTACGTTGCACAAACTGATTGTTAATGGGTCGTACAGGCTCGTGCCGCTCTACTCCTGCTTTTTGACAATCGTGTGCAACTTCAGCCCGTATTGGCGGTCGATGAGCTTGGTAACATCCGTGAAATTGGTCAATCTGTTCGAGTTGTTCTCCTCTCCGAAATTCTTGTACTCGAGCGAGAAGGCCTACAAACACATTGCTCTCTTATTGGAAATATTCAACAATATCCTTCAATATCAGTACCACGGAAATGAGCACCTCGTGTATGCCCTCGTACGGCGGAAGGATTCCTTCGGGAGGTTGGCAAGTTTGACGTTACCAAAGGCAATTTATCAATGCGACAAGGCATTTCCAAGTTCCGAGCGACCAGAGTATGACGCAGATTTGGAAGAGCAGGCGACGCAGGTGACCGCCATGTCGATGGAGGCGGTGGACGAGTCAGGTAAACCCGTAAGGAAGGCAAAGTCGGAAGAGAAGGACGTAGAGCTCAATAATTCTTCATTGACTGGAGGCGATGAAGATGACGACGACGACGACGACGCCGACGCCACAAAAGATCCTACAGCTTCGAACGAGAAAGTTCCTGGCCGGTTCGTCCCCACCGAGGCCTGGATGACTGAACTTCGAGCCAATCTCCCACTCGAGACAATCAATCGTCTATTGCAGCATCTAGTGCCGGTAATCGATGAAATGTGTGATCGTGAAAATGGGGTAGTAGACGAAGTTGAAATTCTTGAGGTCTTCAAGGGCATCACCATGGTGGGACTACTGCCCGTTCCGCATGCAATTGTGATACGGAAGTACCAACCTAATCAGTACACCTCCATCTGGTTCACGGCATTTATGTGGGGTGTGTTATTCTTGAGAAGTCAAAAGCCACCGATCTTCGATGGAGAGTGTATTGAGTTGTTCCAAGTTTCGGAGGAGGAAGGCGCAGGTGGCAAAAAATGAGTTTCCAATTCACTGCAACTGTCCTCTCCTCTGGTGTGATCAATACGTCATAGAGTGAAGTAATATGTTTCATGTTTAACATTAAGTGGCAGAAACAAACGATTCGTCTTCCTATGAACTCTTTCCAATCGCTATGACTTTTTCTGAGGCTTTCAGACACTGTAAAGAGGGCTTGAGATCCAAGTCACCTGCACATAGGAATCAATACAAGTCCACGGCCCAACATTTTGCAGCGCTTGCCGCCATTTTCACCCTCAACCTCAATGTCCATGGTCATGGTCACAGGGTCATGGTCCATGTAGGTCCATGTTCCACAGCGGTCAGCGGTGCGTCGGAAATGATGCAACAGAGCAATGGCAATAATGATCCCAACAAGTGGGGTGACGGTCACGATCTTGAATTGGCCACAAGCGTTGATGGGTCAGTCCGCCAAAATGTTCCCATACCACCCAGAACGAATAGCGTCCTCTCGGGGATGATCAGCAGCAGCAGTGCATCAACAGCATCGTCTCCAAGTACTCCATCGCCGTCAGCCTACACGCCCTCCGTTCTTCCGACAGGACTTAATTTCTCACAATCATCCCATCCTATCGCATGTCTCTTTCATATTTTGTTCAAGGGTATCGCATTTGCATTGTACATGTTGGGATCAAAAATGATGGACGAACTAATGGTGACGGTATTGTGCATACTCCTCCTCGCGGCTGATTTTTGGGTGGTGAAGAATATAACTGGTAGATTACTCGTGGGGTTACGGTGGTGGAATAAGGTCGATCCTGTGAGTGGGAAAACCAATTGGATATTTGAGAGTGCGGCTCCTGCAATTCCACCGCCAACAATACCTTCTGTCGGGGGAGGAGGCGTCCCAGCACCAGCACCTGCCATGAGGATCAACAATTCATTTGACTCCAAATTTTTCTGGACCGTTCTCTACATAACCCCAGCGATTTGGTGCCTGCTCTTCCTCTCGGCAATGCTATGGCTTGAATTTCAATGTTTCGTTCTCTTGTCGTGTGCATTAGTGTTAAGTGGAAGCAATGTCTACGGATATTACAAGTGCAGCGCCGATCAACGAGAACGATGGAACGAGTGGATTAATACTGGAACGCAGATGGGAATGAGTGCCATGATGAATAACTCTGGAATGTTTGGTTGGGTGAGAAATCGACTGTTTGGGGGTGTTGGACGACAACGAGTTCCGCAACAAGATCCAAATGTTATGTCAGGGACATTTGCATGAAATTGTGTTTAATACCTGTGCAATTATTAAGCAACTGCTTCTGTATTCATTATTCATTCTCATTGTTGCGTAGTCCTTCATCAAATATTCACACCCAATAATTCCATAGTGCGATGGAACGAATTCGATAACATTCCACCTTGAACCCCATTATAGGCCAAGTTACCAAAGAAGTAAACCACTACCGCTGCCCAAATGGTGCTCAAGGCCACCTGCTTTGGAGCCATGTTTGCATTAGCACTATGTGTTACCGATGATTCGTACAAAATGAACAAATAAGTCGTTGGAATGTTAGAGTTTAGAGTTCAGCAAGAAGGAAATATCGTGGCAGATAATAGAGATAAACACACAAACGTACTAGTCTTTCTTATACGCTCCATTCTTCTCTTGCACCTTCTGGTAGGCCCAATCTTGGGGGTTTTCTAGGAATGCATCCATATTTCCCTGTGCCTCTTTACGGTCACATCCGTCCTGGGCCATATATTTCAGTACTGCTTGATCGTAGGTCTCGGCATTGAAGATTCGTTGTAAGAAAGGTTTGGGACCAGCACGGTAGAGTGAGCCAATAGGACCGTAGGATGACCCTTCCATTTCCTCCGGATCGTTCGTGAACCATTTGCCGGTGCTCTTGTCGAAGCGTGGGGCCATGGAGAGGCTGCTGCTGGTGGTGCATGTGGGTGCGATAGGTGCAAAGGCGGAAGTTGAAACAACCGCCGAGAACAATGTTGCGAGTTTGAGTGGAGAGATATTCTGCATTTTCCGCTTTGTCTAGTAGAGGTGATGATGCTCTGCGATTTACGATGTGTCGGCGTTCTTGCTCCACTCTATCTATTCGTATAATACTGCTGTAACATCTTCCGTCGGCGGCCATGGTCAAGCTGAAAAGGCTGACGTGTCGCGATGGTGAGCGGTGGCCGAAGATTTGGCGGGAAAGAGAAAGATCCAAAAGATCCAAATTCTTTCCCGCCAATTTTAATTCAAGTTCACTGGGAGGGTACAATATCGTATTTGGCGGAAAAGTTCCGCCGCCGATCGAAGCTTCCGCAACCGCAACACCATAGCAGCACATCAACATCACTACTACTACTTTACACCAGCATCGCATGCGATGCCCCCCCGCCATGGGCAGAGGATAGCCCTCCTCGTCGTCTTTGTCGCGTCGTTATCATGCATCGGTACTGGTTCAATCTTCTTATGGGGCTTGATCTACGAGGGGCCCGCCTTTTACAATGGATCAGAATGTCGTATGACGTACTCCCAATTCCAATTCTTGCCCTTGCAAGTGATACAGCCATTATCGTCGCAAGATTTGACGCGGGAGAGATATCGTCTGCTAAAATTCACTGATGCTCGCGATCCTCGACATAAATATCTCTACCCCCTATCTGGATCAATGATCGAGAATTATGAATCTCAATCCAAGCCAAGAAAAAGAAAGCACATAAATGAAGACGGCTCGGCTTCAGGACGGCTATTGGATATGAATGACAATTGGTGCCTCCTCCCTCGAAATAATATTACCAGTGACAAGTTGAGAGAAGCGCCACATCCACACAGAGGTCATCCTGTCCTATACATCCCGGGTCATTGGGGATCGTTTTCTCAATCTCGATCATTGGGTGCACATGGTACACGATGGACGGGACCCTATACCAAAACTAAGTCAGACCAAGAGATATACGAGTCGTTGCTGTCTGGTAGAGGGATGCATGATGGCTTGGGTCTACTTATCGATGGGGTCAATGTTTCCTCTTCAGATGATGTTATGGCTTGGCTCACTTCAACTAAATTTCAGCAACAAAGACAGAACTACTTGAGTGGGTTTGTAATGGATGTGTTTGCCTTAGATTTTGATGGAGAAGGAGCAGCATTGCATTCCTCGTCATTGGTGCGACAGGCGGATTTCTTTTCGCGGGCTGTACAAACCATCGTAAAAGGCTGCCATCTTCACCCAAACGACCATCCTCACAACGATGTAAATAGTGCTGAACTGCCACTGAATATCGATAACAAACGCCTAGGTGGAGGTATCACCATTGTGGCGCATTCTATTGGAGCGTGGGTTGTACGAGTTGCAATGAAAAGACATCCTACACTATTCGATGAGGGGTATATACGCAACATTGTTACACTTGCATCGCCGCTTGGGTCGATTCCATACTCTGTGGATGCTGGAGTGCATCACTTAGAAAAGGAATTGAACAATGGTGTCAGGAACGCAGTGGGTGCTGATTTTACCATGATATCAATATCGGGAGGGCTAAGAGATGAGATGATACCTCCAGAAGTTTGTGAAGTTCCAAACAATCTCGACAACGAATCTACGCGAGGAGTCGTGAGTTCTGCAATCCTTGCATCATCTATCGTAAAAAAGGACAGTACTCCTTCGACAGCAAATGATCGATTTGGAATGGATCATCGTGCAATTGTGTGGTGCTTTGATTTGCTGAAAGAAGTCCGTGAGGTTGTCTTCTCATTGGCAGTCGCTACCGACAACGGTCTGGTGTCCTCGGAACGCATGGACGTCGCGTTGAGGATTATGAATGGAGAACACGATAATATTGGGGTTGGCTCAACACGCAATGAGACGCACAGTACATATCAAGAACAAGTCAACAACCAACAATTGCTATTATTGCGAGTGAAAGGATATTGGAGAACTGTGGCAATTCAGCTGTCTGCACTCTATCATCTCAATACTTTGCTGAAATTGTGCATCAGTGCCGCCCTCCTGGATGCATACTTGATTCCATACTTGCATTATCTTCGTGGAGATCAGACGATTACTTCAGTAACAGCAAGCAGATCCATGTCTGATAGATGTCTGAACATTGCTCTGGGACTACTTGTTATTCCCTCCGTGGCCGTCATGGTAGCATGGACGCGGCAATTCGGGCCATGGAAATCGTGCCATGCGCAAGAATGTCACCTTCTTTTGGGAACAATGTTCACACTATCACAAGTGGCCACGACATGTTATTATCTCATTGTGCATGGGGCGTTTGCTCTCTTGGCACTCATTTCGATAATGCTAACTCCAACACGCACGGATTTCATGGATAAGTCAGTTCATGCGAAGAAAACGACATTCTGGGGCTTGTTTTTCCAACTGAGTGTTCAGCAACTATGCCCGCTGGCATTGCTATTCTTCCCTTTGACAGTGTTCACGTGTTTCATTGCCAATATATTTATTTTTGGAAATGAGGATCTGGTCTGGAATATACATGCTCTCGCTTCGTATTCCTTCATAACTCTATTGATACACAACTTGGTTTATCTGATCGCCGCTGCATGCCAACGTGCTTCTCCGTTGAGTTTCGGGAATCGAAGGAGTGAAATCATTGTAATCATACTTTCAATGGTCAAGGATGCATGTGGAAAGGTACTGTATGCATTCAGTTTGACGACGCAATGGGGACAGACTGAAGTGCATTCCTACAGCACGTGGGTATTCGCAGCCATGGCATTTGCTGCCAGCGCTGTCTTCCGAACTCACGATGCCATGGCCCAGAACTTTGCATCCTATTGGAAACAAACAAAAATGAACGCTGGCAATGGTGATACTGCAACTGGATCAAGTCATATTCAGCTGGACACTTTGAACAGTGTGGCACTCCAATCAAGATTCGTAAATGTTACAAGCGCATGCCTTGCATGCTTTTTCACTTGGAACGTGTCACGAAATGACGGCGTTCTAGACGATATTATGATTCCAATATATACTTCCATTGTGGTCATCGAGACGTATCTGAAGTGTCTATCATATTCATATGCGGTGATTGATGCGTGCTCGGCTATCACCAACAATGAATTATTATTACATTGCGATAGCCCCAAGAACCATGACAAAAATGAGTAATTGGCAATTCCAATTATGTCACCCCACGCGCAACTCAGAGTATCTTGCTCAATATCTCGTAATCACAGTCGTTGTCTCCCCCTCCGGTCGCGGGGTGGTTGCTTGGGCTGCACTGGTCTATTGAATAGCCCCTCCTATCATAAAATGCCATGGCATTTATATTCGCTCGAAAGACCGTAAGCATCAATTTCTTCATTTGTAATCGACGGGAAATTATTTCGACCAATGAGAGTAATCTACTACCCAGACCCAACTTTTGATGAGATTGATTGATCTGTATTTCGTAGAGGTAGGTTATGGGATGATTCGGTCTGATGTCGTCATCGCATTCGTACCGATAGTGAATGAATCCGAGGACGATGAGAGGTTCGTTGGTGCATGAATCTGAGGAGTCATTTGAAGGTATTGCTGGTGCAATCGCATCAGTCGTCGTAGGTGGTGGCGCTGGTTGCATTGGAATTGTTGGTATTTCACTTTTCACATCCACTGCTGCGGCAGATGCAGCATCATTCTCGACCGCGGTAGTGGACTCACTCGACGATGTTAATGATGACGATGAAGATAACGCCACTAAAAATCTTGCACTCTCATGCCTCATCTCCGCCTCCTTTTCATGCATATCTAGCCCCCAATGACTATCAGCATACATGTCGGACATGTTCTTCACAAATAGTTCTAAACATTGACGAAATATGTCGGGTGGTATTAATTGTGATGTATAGTGTCGAAATTGGATATCAATTTCATTTTGAGTGGATGATGAATAAGATGATGATCGCAAATGTGACGGAGTCGATAGTTCTGGTGGGTCAAGTTCGGCATTGGCATGCTCAAGGATGCTGTGAAGTTCAAGTGGGTTGTTTCGACGTCGTCGTCGACGACTTCTCCGCAATGACCGCGGAACGTCATCGTTATCAACCTCATCATTATTACCATCATCATCAACCGTCGCCATCTCCATCGATACATTATCAACAACAATCCCTTCTCGGGTCCTCCTGCTTATGGAGGATCTTGCCATGTTACTCCTACGAGCCGACTCCGCCGTCCGTCGTCATTGTGGCGGAAATGGGAAATGAAAATGGCGGGAAGAATTCCTCCATGTTTTTTGGCGGGAGACGCCTCAGCAGGCTGCAGAGATTTGGCGGGAGATGAAAGACACGTGGAAGATAGTTTTGGCGGGCGACTGATGGCCGAGCTTTGAGCGAGCTTTGAGCTTTGCTTGCTAGTGGTCACAACATTGTGCGTAATAGAGTGGTTTTAAGGGAGTTTCCGTCGCAACGCGCATGCGACGCGGATGCAACGCGTCGCAAAAGCGTCTGTCCGGCTTTGTGATTTCGATTTTTGACAATTGGGAGTCTCTACCCCCAACCAATCCTTGGCCATGGCGGCTGGTGGCATCGTTCGTAGTAGGACCCAGGGACCAGGAAGGTTCTGCCTACCATCCCGATGCCAATATCCAATATCATGTGTCACATCTCCACCGGCGCGACGCCATGTTAGCCAATCAGAAAGGCTACTCATACTACGCCTACGCGATGGCGATGGAGAAGTGCGAGAGCATCGGCGTCGGTGTCGGCATCGGCGAAGCATGCGGCAGTGACGGTGAGCGGAGAGGACAACGCGATGATCGAAATAATGTAGCTAGGATATCATAAACCTAATATATATCGTATTATCTCTATTATTATTGCTATTGGCCCGTGACTACCTGCGTCCGCTGCGTCGGCGGCGGCATGGTGGAGGCCGTCCGCCATGGTGTCATCGTCGATGGTAGCTCGGCGGGCATCAATCGATGCGACGTCAAGGGAGGGAGGAGGGGATGGCGGGAAACTTCATACTGGTTCCTACATGAGATTCTACGGGGTTGAGGATTTTCAGAATTTGTGACAAGAATTTAGTGACGAGGCCGCAACAAGGCCACGACAAAGATTTGCTGATGTAGGCTGGAATCGAAGAGATCGGCTTTTTTGAGTCTGAACGTCAGACACGTCTGAAAAGCAGACGATCTGAATTTGAGTGGCCGATGTCGTCGATGAGAGAGAGTCGATTAACAGTCGCACATCGAGATCATTCAGACGCATCTGAGACTCATAAGATTCTGTAAAATAGATGTTAATAAATGGATAATTAATTGGATTTACGCGTCTGCATGAACTTCTTGAAGTCATGGTAGGAATTGTCGATGGTTGGGATTGTCTGGGAAAGCATCTCGCGTTCTTTCTTCTTCCCCGAACGGTAGTCATCCAGAATTCCAGCTTGATTCCGGCTCTCCGCTTCCATAATCTCAATGAATTCAATCAGCGAAGGCTTCTTGGGAAACAATGCATTGATCTTGCGATTGTAGCTCTCAAGTCTGTTATTTGTCCGGTTCACAACCTCCTTGATATCTCCATAATTACCGATACAAATGTTCCAACTCTTAAGGATTGGCATCCACTGCTTTGTGAAGTAGGTCCAGAACATGCTCCACTTCACCACACATTCCTCAGACGCGTTGAAGTTGTACATTTGTTCGAGGTAGGGAATTCCATAAGTCGCCACCTCAGCTTGTGGGAGAATGCATAACAAATCCAGGCCGCCGACCATCATCGCTTCCTTTATCTCTGCTCTAGATGGAAGAAACATCCGACATGAGTTCCACCTCGTGGGCCTCCGAACTGGTTCTCGAGCTCGTTAATCATCGCTCTCTCGAAGTCACTTGTGAAGGTACTGCAATGAAGCTTCCAATCCGAAAGGACAACTTTCTGATTGAATGCTTCCCAATAAGCATGCTCATTCTTATGTGTCATGAGGATGTACACAACAGGTACAAATGAACTCGTCTCGCCATTGAATACCATGATAATCAAGCACTGCTGAAAAGGATTTGGGCAACAACTGAATGTCACATCCACAAATAAATCCACTTGCTTTACTTTCAACAATCCGAAGAGAGATGGATTCCCAAACACCATCTTTCGAATGATCTCGCCTGACTTCTGGGGGTTGGGCATGGTGGATGAGTATTGAAAAAATGGGCGAGCGGTACCTCTCATTTGAGAGTATTGAGGTACATCCATCACTGTGCTGATTGCATCACCAAGGCCCAATTCAGCACGTGCATCTTTAACCAAACTTTTCACCTGATCCTCACGAATTCCGCTCCATCCACCTAATCCTTTCGATGTATCATACCTTTTGTCTAGCTCCCCCTTAAGTGTCATCCATATTTTGGCAGGTAACCAACCAAGATTCTCGGTTGCAAGCTCCTTGGTGTGAATCCTCACTTCAATACTCACATCATTGAACTGCTGCAGCTTCACTTTCTTGTTGGGGCTGATGTCGAAGTTAGATGAGTTGGCGGTGGAATTGGGAATGGAGTTTGAAGCGGCGCTGGTAATATCTTGAAAGGGAGTGCGCTTGCCGTCATAATTGTAAGTATTGACATCGACACCATTGATTGCACAACACTTTCGTGTATGCTGATTCTTCGTCCTCACTTGCGTAATATCACCTCTTCCATCCTTCCCGATAGGCATCATCAACTGTGCTTTACAATCACCTTTAACTTTGTGGGAGCAGTAATATTGGACGGAGCATGGATTATTGTTCTTGCGGGTGTATGCAAAACCATCATGGTGTAACGAGTCTGGAGAGATGATATCCTTCTCCTTCTTTGTCATCCCTTTGTTTGATTTCTTGCTGTTGAAATGAATGAATTGGAATGATGGGGGAACAAATGCAGCGCAGGGAAGAGCGGTGAACTGAATGCATTTGCATGGCTAAAATGAAAAAGCAACAATCAAATCACTTACACATCGCCGAAAGGAGGAGGATGGAGGATCTCAGGAGGATTCATGATATCACCACTCAACAATCAAATTAATTGGAATATGGATTCGATGGACGGGGAAGGGTAATGCAACAATCAAAATGCTGATGCGACAATATTCAATGCGATGATGAGGCAATGCAACAAATTGAAATGGGTTTTATTCTGGTTTTAAAAGTTGCTGCTAGTGGTTACACGTTTACTATGGTGAGATTTCGGCTCGTCTGATTTTGGAAACTTCTCAGACGTGTCTGCTAATCAGACTCATTCTCCCATCTCTCGGAATTGAAGATCTTCGACGAAAAGTTGAAGGTAGTTTGCTGACGTTCCTGTGAGTCACAAGTCCCTAACTGGTCCGCGACGCAAGTGCGACGC